>JASXSY010002753.1:0-123258 GCA_034509805.1 Sipha maydis
CTTTAAACACAAAAATAGCATACCAGTTTCATGAGTGAACTTGATTGAATCAATTTCTTTTTTGCGTTTATGTTGTTTTGTCGAAGAACCGTCAGATATGTCTGATGTGTATTGTGCAGTAAGGACTTTTTCTTCTGCTTCTATTAAAGATTCTATGAACAAAATGTATAGTTATTAAGTATTTAATTTACAAAATTGTACAGAATAGGTACATTACCAGACATTTTTTAAAAGTACCTAGAACAATTTTAGTAGGTTTATTAACTATAATATTGTATAAAGAATGTTGAAAAAATCTTGGACCCCCATCAAAAAAACTTTATTTTCAGTTACGACCTTGCACTACACAGATTATGTTATTGTCCTCAACTTACAAACTATATACAAATATAATCTGTATATTATAAACTTAAAGATAAAGTTAGTGATATTTCTTACAAGTAATACTTATTGATTATACTCACTAATGTTATTTGAAAGAACTCTTATGCGATAAAAGTTAAATTCAAATTCATTGGTTTTCACACAGCTTGTTCTTAGTTTATGTATATTGTGACTATTTTTGGGCCAAGCACACTGGTCATTTACAATCCAATGAATAGGAACACTTTCCACACTGTTGTCGTCCAAGAAATGAACTATTGCCCACATTTTTATCTAATACAAATAATAATTAGTACTACTATGAACCTTAAACTAAAATTGAGAATTGAGACAAATTTTAATATAATAGATAGGTAGGTATGTAAAAAATATGTTGTTTTTTAAATATTTATCAAATAATAATAACTAATTTACACAATTAAAAAAAATAGTTCTATACATACAAATACTGAGGTTGGGATAACTTAAAAGTATTACTGTAGTGGCGATTTCCACAATTTCCACAGTTTGCAGTAGGTAGTATATTGTTGGCGTACCTACCTATAGGTAGCAAAATTATATTTCTATAGGTACTTGTACATGTACTGAACGGACGTTAGGTTAGGCTAACTTACAAGTATTATTGTAGTGGCGGGTGTAGTGGCAATTTTATACTCAGTTTCTCAGTTTACGTAATCTGGTATATGATGGCGTACTGGAATAAAGCGTACCTACAACGAAAATGTACGCACGCACTAAACCGAAAAAAAATATTGTACACAATAAAACACTTCGCGAGTGCGTTACGGCCGTTACGTACGATGAATCGGTGAAAAGCGCACACACGTAAACAACGCACGAAAAAATGAAAAAGTTCAAAACAAATGGCGGCGTAAGTAGAACGTAGTATTATACAATTATTGTAAATGACTATTTCCTTTATGATGATGAAGGTTGGAGGGGGCCGTGTATAGTCGGCAGTCGGCATTCAGCACACGACGACTGTGTAAACAATATTATGGGAAAACCCAGTGGACAGTCGGTTATATAGCGGTTATCTTTTAGTTATAATATCAATAAATACTTTCAAATATCTCAATTTTAATATACAATCGATATCATACAGATATAAAGAAACACATATTTTTCTAATATCACACTTATGATATCTTTTTGTTATAATATAAATAAATACTATAAAATATCTCGATTTAAATATCAAAATAACATCATTATAATAAAAAGAGTAGAATAATTATTTTAAGCTATTGCTAAAATGTTATAATGATATCACTAAGTGAAATATCTTAATATTTACATGAACCTGATATCATGTTAATATCAAAATCATAAATTTGCTGTATGGGTATTGTTTTTGAGATTCATCTTTGGTTATTTTGTTGTTATAATCTTCTATAAGTTTTACTCCTCTTTCTGCAACATCATTTATAACGGGAATATTTTTTAAAATTGACAGAGCTTTATTATAATCTTCATTATTTGCCCACATTAAAGGGTCTTCGTTCAAAAAAGTGGTATTGATTGCAAATCGTTTAAATAGTTTTTTAGTATTGACACATATAAAATCATCAATTTCCTTTTCTAATAACTCGTTTGTATTGTTTGCAGATATAATTAAACGTTGTGCATTTGAATTTATTTCTGATGAACATTCGTCGTTGTTTAGAGCATGAATCATTTTTCTTTTAGTCTCCAGTGGCACAGCCTCATCGAAAAAAGCAAATGCGCATAATTCCGCCGATAAATACCATAAGTGACCACAAAACTTTTTAACTGAATTCTGAGATATATCTTTATCTATAGAGACATAATGTAAAAGATCTTTCATAAAAGTCAAGTCTTGTAAAGGAGCTTTGATTGAAGATGGTGAATTAAACCATACTTTTATGTATAACCGTACAATAAAAATGCAAATACTTCTTAAGGCACTTTCTTCTTTGGGTGTTAATTTAAACTGTTCACGAAATAAATATATTTTTAAGCTATAAATAGCTTTGGCCATCCACCGAGCATGATGGATGGCACCTGGTATTTTAAAGCTATTATCATTTGAAAGTTTTCCACCCAAAAAATTACTGTTAATTCTAGTAACTCTCGATAATCATCTCTTGGCTGCTTTTCTAATAGCCGATCTTTAGAAAATTTAATAATTTCGTCACATACGTCATTTACAGAATCCATTACATTACTATTTTGTATGCCAGAATTAAAATTGTTAGGGTTAATTGTTCCCCAGGCTTGTTGGAACCTTTTAAAAATTGCCACGTCTGGGCCCGATGTTGCCCCAAATTTTAAATCGAACACACTTTTCAATATAATTTCATATATATGTTGGCGGCATGGTAAATATACTAATTCGCGTTCTAACAGTTGTTCAAGCAAAACATAAGCTCCATTTAAGCGACCTGTATTTGATGCTGTAGTATCGGAACAAAGTGCTTGTACATTTTCATCTAAACACCAATCTACAAGCGTTTGGTATACTGCATTGGCTTGTTCACGTCCAGTTCCACTATTTAGCGGCGGGACACCTAGAAGTTGTTCACGGCCATTTACAGACGCGATTATAGGCAGCCTATCGACTAAGCCTTTCCCAGTTAAATTTGGAAGAAGTTTTCCGTCCCAGTGTATAACAACTGCGTCTTCCTTAGCTAAATTATAGTCACGACGTATTTTTTCAGCACGTTGCTTACGGTATTTTATGCGAGTTCGTCGTATCGATGATCGGTTTACAATAAGTTCATTAACATTATTACCTAAAGCTTCTGCAGTAGCAATGAAAAGATGTACAACATTCCGGTCACTGATTTTACATTTGTCCAATACGATTGCAAGTTTTTCGGAGACAAAGTCATCGTACCCTCTGGTTGGCTTGAAATATTTACTTGATGGACCGGGAATATCTTCATGTACAAATGCATCATTGTCCGCATCGTCACATTCGTCAGAACTACTGGACGACAGAAGTTCTACAGTTTTACCTGAAATGTATTTATTATTATACACACAACATTTTTAATATAGTACTATAGTAGTTATAAATTATTATTTTAGACTAAAAACTTACTTGAAGCTTCAAATTCATTACGAGCACGATCTTTTCTTTTATTTGTCGCTTGTTTCCGATCCTCTATGGTTTTTTCTTTTTTATTTGTTTTTTGATCAATACCAAGCAATGATCCAGTTCGACCTTTCTGTCTCTGGGCAATTAAAAATGCTCTATCTTCTTCATTAGACATTAAATCTAAAGCGTTTGCGTTTGATATATCGAATAAATCGTCTAGCTTTGATACAAACTGCGTATTTTTTTCCATTTGAGTTGCACTTTTTCTATATTCTGACTTTTGCAAATTTCTCCACTCTTGGTATAAATCCTCCAACTTGGTCACACATTTTTGTTCTGTTTTTGTTGGTATACGTGCCTTCCGCCAAAAAATTATCGCTTCTTGTATCACTAATGTAGCACTTTGATGAAGATTTAAATTAACTTCGCGCAAATTAAAAAATAGTACTGACAAAACTTGCTTGTTTGATGGTAATTTACTACCAACTATTTGATTTGAACTATGTCCAATTAAAAATATATATTTTGACACACGTAAGCTATTCTTGGTAACCATTATAAATCAGTAAAATAAAATATAATGCTTACTAATTATAACAAATTGTAAAAACTTAATACTCAACAATAATTAAGTATGACACTGGTTGTTGTTGTAAGTCAACTGAGAAATAATAAACTAATAAATCGCAAAATAATAGTTGACAATCTATAATGACTTATTAAACTCGATAACACGTAAGTCCAAGGTGTAATAATGTAGATAATACTAATTTTTGTTGTACGAATAATAAATGTTTCAATGAGTCATGGAAATAATCTTCACGTAAAAATCGCAAAATACGGGTATGGGTCTAAGTACACTACCCACCTAACGATTCTATACTAATCTCTTTTATCATAGATTAAATATCACCTACAAACGATATTATACAATATATATTAATTTTATGTTAATTTAAATCGCATTATACGATATAAAAAACATTTTATTTATTGCCACGCAACAAATAGTTAAAAAATTGTATTTTTAACATTTAAACTCAAATTTTTTTAATAATAATATATTTAAAAAAAATTTAAGTATAAAACTGTTGTAACAATAGTAACGTACAATAAAAGTCTTTATAATTTTTTTGTAAAAGTATTCTTTTAAGAGTTATGATTAATTATATTCAAAAACTGAAGATTTCTAATATTTTTTTGTTATTAAAACTTTAGAGCTTTTGCGGCACGGGTTAAAGTTGAACATTTTGTCTAAAAAATTTTTCTCATGTTTTTTTTAAGTAACTGAACCGATTTGAGGGCGGTAACCCGAACATTTTGCAATTTTTTTTTACTTCATCTATACCGGAGGACCACCCTAATATATACATAATACATATACTTTTAAAATTAAGCGTACAGTGTTTTTTAAAAGTTAATGAATGCGACAATTAGCGGTGTAAATGATTTAGCGTTTGCTTCTGGTAACACAACTTTTATTTTTTATACAATACATAATAGTAATAGTTATAATAATTATAATAAGTATACTAGTAATAATAAAAATAATAGTTATATTATAAAAAAAAAAAGTAAATAAATTGTTTGTATAACATACAAATATACAAATTATTTTAAAAATGTTGTTGCCAAAAAATTAATAATATCATTTTAAAGTTTTGTAAAAATTATTATACAACATTATATTTAAAATTTTTTTATAATATCAAAACTTTTATAATTATTCATTTTAAAATAATTGTACAGCCAAATAATTTTTTTTTGTGTTTTAAATGGTGAAACATGGTATAACACATAGACCGACATCACATTATTGACACATATACATTGTATCCTTTCTTTTGTTGTTCCTGCTACAAACTATACATTTTCTCCTTTGAACTTTTCCTGACTCTAATTTTTTCACATCTGATGGAAAATGCCGAGCTGATAGTCGAAATGATTGATCTTTAGTACATGGTCTTTCTCTGGGGCTTATTGTATTACCACTGTATTTTTCTAATAGTTGTCGAATTATTTCAAGTTGGAAATTTGCAATTGGCATAGTCTGTCCAGTAACTGTTTTGAAAGCAGAGAATGCATTTAAAATGCTTAAATCAATCGGATGAAAAAATATTTTTTTTGTACCATTTGCTGGTTTTCCTAACACATTCTACTGAACTTAGTAATATATCTGTCTTGTCAATGCTACCCATACATTGGTTATAATTTATCACACAAATTGGTTTTTTTACAAGATTTCCTTTTCGGTCAAACTTACCAGAGTCATCTAGTTTATTATCAAACTTAGTAGATAACATGAATACTTCTCTTCTGTCAACCCATTTCAAAACCATAATATTTTTCGTATGAGCACTTTGTACATCTCCAACAGCTAATTTTTTTTTAATTCTGGCATCCCTCGTCTGTTTTTTCTTACTGTTCCTGTTATTGTGGTTTTTTTTTTGTATAAATACTGAGCTAATAATGGGAAAGTATACCAGTTATCAGTATACAAGTTATATCCTTTGTTCAAGTATGGTGCAATAAGAGTTTTCACAACAGCTCCTGATATGCCAATATTTGCATCATATGGAAGTAATCTGGTTTCAGCTCAAGTATATATAATGAAATCAAGAATGAAATCAGTCTCAACATCACAGAGGACAAATAATTTAATTCTAAAACGATCGTTTTGCCATCGATGACGTTTTGTTTTTATAAATTGCTTAAAGCTTAAGACCTTGTTAAACAGAGCGCGTTATTCTCGTCGCGTTTTTAGCGCTATCGCTGACCTTACATACGTTAGACAGAAACCAAAGCGTCGCGTTAAAATAGATAGGTTGATAGGTTGATAGTAGTTGATATTATAATTTATAGCAGTGTTGTTAGTACGTTTGCAAGGTATAGACGGTATAGTGTACATTAAAAATATGTTCAGTAGTTCAGACGAAGAAGAACTTTTACTTTTATATGCAATAGCTGGAAGTCAACAAAAGAGGAAGCGAATTTGGGTTCATGAAATAAATAAAAAAAGAGAAAATTATGGCGAATACCACCGTTTATGTCGTGAACTGGAGTCACATGAAGACCGTTTTTATTTGTACTTCCGGATGTCCCAGGATAGTTTTGAAGAATTGTACCAACTGATTTTACCAAGGATTGAAAAAATAACTACAAACTGGAGGAAACCAATATCCGCAAGAGAAAGACTTGCAATTTGTCTCAGGTATGCAATTAAAAATACATAAAAAAATGAAAAAATAAACAAATTACATTTTTAATTAACCAAATTATTGTTTATTATACTTTAAATTAATAGCTATAAATTATAAGTGTTGGTAGTTGTATTCATCATAAGTATACCCTTTAGAACAGTTTTCTGATGATGACATTACGTTTTTAAATGCATTTGATTTTGGTTGAAGAAAATCACAGTCGGTTGAATAATTGCTGATTGAAGAATGCATGGAAAGTGAACTTGAAGGGCCGCTTTCATCTAGTTCTTTTAATTCCATGTCACCGAACAATTTAGCAAGTTCTAGTTTAATCTGTATTTGATTTCTCTCTGAAAACTTTTTGAAGGTTCCTGCATAACTGAGAAATAAGTGGTCGACACTATCATGTGTAGGTTTCTTTTTATTCTCCAGATAACTAATGACTTTGTTTACACCAACATGCTAATCGTTAGGTTCTTTATTATTTGTTTTGATTTTCTTCGGTGCTGGTAATGTAGAATCAGTACGCGAGTGTAATTCTGGATTATCCAATTCTTCGACATCTAAAAATGATGTTGATGCCTGTGGAGAAGTTATCTGTGAAGGAGATGTTAATTCTTGTGTCTGTATCTCTAATGGAATGTCAGTTGCAATATTGGATGTCGTTTGTCTTGGAGCTAAAGTTTTGTCTAAAAATTGTAACTGACTTGCCCACGGCCAACTTTGATACTTTTTAGAGGCTTGTCCTGTTGTACCTTTTATGTCTTTTTTGTATCGTAAATAGTTGTCTCTTAGGCTTTTCCATTTTTTTTTTTATAATTTCGTCTGGTAATAAAACAATATAATTTTTAATTAATTAAGATTCTGAATGTAGTGATGAATATATTGATTTTACGATAGTGAATAGTAAAAATTTGAAAATTTAAAAATTCATGCGTAGAATAATGATTTAATATAAAACGGTGTTAGATATAAAGTAATTTTTTTAGGTACTTGGCCTCAGATGACTCCTATCAGACTATAGGATTTTAATTTCGTGTCGGACGTACAACTGTAGGCATAATAGTGAAGGAAATCTGTACAGAAATTTGGAATGTCTTACAACCCACATATATGCCTAAACCTACGGAAGAAACTTGGAGAAACTCCGAGATCGGTTACAAAGAAGTATGGAATTTTCCAAATTGTGTAGGCAGCATCGACGGCAAACACATATCTATAAAGTGTCCTCCTAATAGTGGATCAGATTTCTTTTGCTACAAACAGTTTTTTTCTATTGTACTCCTCGCAATTGTGGGTCCATTTTATAAATTTATCATGGTAGATATTGGCAGTTAAGGGCGTCACAGTGATAGTGGTATATTTGAAAATTCATTATTTTATAATGAATACATAAAAGGGAAATCTCTGTTACCTCCTAAGGCACTACCTAATACGACTGAATTAGTTCCACATGTATTAATAGGCGATGAGAGTTTTGGATTGCAAACTTATCTCTTGCGCCCTTTTCCGAGATCGGCAGTCCTTCATGATGAAAGAAAACGAACATTTAATAAAAGGCTATGTAGAGCAAGACGTGTAGTAGAAAATGTGTTTGGTATACTAACATAAAAATGGAGAATTTTTTTAAGACCTATTGAAAGTGACGTACAAACAACCCTACATGTAGTGAAAGCCACATGTTGCTTGCACAATTTTATTAAAATGAAACAAAGTACAACTGTTGTCAACGACATTGAAACCCCACATGACATTCACGGGCTTACTTCAGCAAGACCAACAAATCGCAGATCATCAACTGCTGCATTCGAAGTTCGAGAAAAATTTGTGAATTACTTTTAACCAATAAAATGCACATTGTAATAACTATTGTAATAGCTTTATGATAAAATAATTATTATAATTAATACAATTCAATTAATAATTATTATATTGGTAAATAAAACACATTTCATACTCATACATATTATTTTATATTTAACATAATATAATATATAAATTATAAATAACATTTTTTACATACCATTCTCATTCAATTCGTTTCCAATATTTTTCCAAGTCTCATCCTTCAAACCAACATTCTTATAATTTTTGCTACTAGTATCATACAGAAACGTATATTTTCTCACCAATTCTATGAGTTGTTCTGTCATAGTGTAATATTCATCGACAACGATGGAACGACAGCTATTGCTACAATGAATTGAAATAGTGGTTGTGTTTTATTATAGAGTATATAATATTTTATATTTATTTTATAATAGAACTATCAGGGGCCTTGATTGGGATGTTTTGTTGTGTCTGCGGTATGTACTCCTCGCCAAAAATAACGCTGTATCGCGCGTGATTTTGTAATTTTGTACAACGTCGCGTTCTACCGCCGCGTTAATCACGCTTACGAGCTATGTTTGACGGTCGATATGATTTGTAATTGAGTACAACGCGACGTTAATAACGCTTTAACGCGCGTTATAACGCGTTCTGTTTGACAAGGCCTTACTAAAGGTCCACACTGTAGTATTTTCGCCGTTGAGAGCGAACGGTTTGAACGCAGCGGTTTTACCGTTCACGAAAAACATACATGTTTAAATTTAGCGCGCCATACACACCGGTTTCACCGTTCGTCGCCGTTCGCTGCCGTCGGGTGCTGCTACATGCAGCGGTTGAACGGCCGTGCCGTTTCGCCGTTCGTGTTAATAATACACTATTTCAAATGATATGCGTCACATTGCGGTGCCCGTCCAACGGTTGAAGTAAAATTGTGTACTCAATTTCCATAAAATTTATTTGACTTTTTGAATTGTGTATTTTTTAATCTTCATTTTACATACTATACCTATTACCTCCACTTCCACTTTCCTTGACATTGTCGATGTTAAATTTATGTGACAGGCCAATATCCAGCGTATAATATTATCCCTCTGCTTTTTGTCTAGCTCTATTTTCCCCCTTCTTTGCTCTGAAACTTCCTTCGTGGGGTCGTTGGCATCCACTCTCATTCGCTTAGCAGATGGGCTATTTTCTGGGTTATTGTGATCTGTCTCTTTGTTAGATTTACTTTCAATATTCTCGCATTCCATTTTCTCTTGCGGTTTGCTGGCCTTGCTAGTCCCTGGCTTGTTCATTGTCACTAAAGATCTTTTACTTGTTTTCTTTGGTGGTTTCTTGGATTATCAGCTCGTATATTTTAGTTTCAGGTAGTGTTATTACTAGGGAACGGATTTAAATGCTCTAAAGAACAAGAAAAATGCCTTAAAAAAATCCGATTTAATGCCTTAAAAAAATGCCCTTAACAACACGTTGACCGCCACGTGCCCGCCGGCGGTCATCTGGCTACTGGTGATAACACTAAAAATGTGATCGCCGGCTGCCACGCTACCCTATTACCTATACGCCATGTGACCGCGGGCTGTCACATTCTTGTATATTTTCAAATAGACTTTATTATGCTGGCGCTGAAGTAATGATACGAATAATATTACCATTGCGTAGAGAAGAAAATTTTACATCTAACGGTATATTTTTTACCTCTATTGGATTTTTTTAAGTTGTATTAAAAACAGTATTCTATTGCTTTAATTTTTTTTTATTATTATTATGTATAATGGATTTTTAAATAATTAAACATGTCAAAATTAAAAGATAAAATAAAAAAAAATACTAATTTACATGGTGTATATTAAAACAATTTATACAGGTATAAATTTTACAAGTTATACAAAATGTTGAAACTTTTTTTACTTCTCTAGCTTTTGCGGACCCCTCAACATCTTTTATACTTTCATAGCAATGAACGCATCTTTTTCGAAGTTTTCGATTCCTATTACACTTTTCCGTAGTTTCTTGAAAATAATGTTTCGTATTACCTTTTGATCGTTTATTTCTAGACGTTGATGCAGTGCCGGCGCTAGGTTTTGCGGGGCCCGGGGCAAGTAAAAAATGCGGGGCCCTCATTCGTATCTTATACATTACATCCCCATTCCAAATTAATTATATAGATTTAATTCAAAAGATAATGTTGTCCATCGATTTTAAAACCAACAATTATTTTACATTAAGTAGGTATGTAAAGAAAATCAAAACAATCAATGATAAATGTATAATCATATTATTATTTGCATACAAAATAAACTAATAAGTAAGGTTAAAATACTACTAGTATTATACTAGTAGATAAGTAATAACTTATAAATAACTTATAAACGAAGTTTAAAAAAAATGAGTGTGCTGAACAATGAACAATATTTTTTTTATATTAAATACATAATAAATTGTTAAAGTAAAATGTTATCAGTTATAATTCTTTAATTTTTCTAGCTTTTTTAGATGCAAAATCATTTATTATATCTTCATAATTTAGTTGTTCTGAAAGTTCTTTTTCTATAGAAATTGTAGCAAGTCCAGTAAGTCTTTGTTGTGACATGGTACTTCGTAAATAAGTTTTAATAAGTTTTAATTTTGAGAATGTTCTCTCTGCTCCAGCTGATGTAAGCGGAATTGTCAACATAATTCGTAAGGCAATATTTAAGTTGGGAAATGCGTTCGTTTTTTTTATTTCAGAAAGTACTTGAAGTGGTGTAGTATTTTTATCAATTAAATGGCGGAAAATTAATATTTCTTCGTATAAATCATAACCATTTAAATCTTTTTTGTCATTATCTGACAAACGTATTTCCAAATCTTTGCAGCAATTCAAAATTTCTAAATCAGGGACATAACAAAGTTTTTCAACATCATACAAAAATCCAAAAACGTCATTAAATGTATTTATTTGATCGAATCGTTTTGTTATTGCACTTATTGCACCATCCACTATAACTAAGAAGTAATTACATTTAAATTCATCTTCTGTGTTTTGTATGACGTCATCGGCTCCTTCGTATCCAAACATTTGTTTTTTTTTCGTAATCGTTGTATTTTAAAGACTGGTTCAATTTTTAACTTGTTTGCTAAATCACATGCTTCTCTTTTGGCCGCATTAAAACCATCATTTCTGTACTCGGTTAAGAATATTTGGAGAGCTTTAAGTAACTTTGTAGATGTATTTAAATTAGTTTGTGGATTTTGAAGTGATTTGCTAACAATATTTACTTCATTCAAAACGCTGTACCAAATACACAAACTAATTAAAAAATTGTAAGTACACATTTCTGCAGTTAATGAATTCGTTTCACTCGATATCATGGAATCATTAGTTGTTTCATTAATTTCATCTAAAGCATCTATGATTTCCTTAACCTGAAACCTAATCGCTTTAACACTTGAGTGGCGACTTTCCCACCTGGTTTCTGACCACTTTTTAACAGTCCATTGATGGCAATGTTTTTTAAAAATACCCCATCGAGCAGTCGATGCTGAAAATATAGTAAATATTCTTTCTATAGTCCCAAAAAAGTGCATAGCTCGTGCAGAGGTTTTAGCCGTATCTTTTAAAACTAGATTGAGGCTATGTGCCCAACAAGGCATAAACAAAGCTCGAGGGTTCTGATTTAAAATTCTACTTTGGACACCTTGATATTGACCAACCATATTGGCACCGTTATCGTAACCCTGTCCACGGCAGTCAGCTATATCAATATCATAATCTTTTAATTTTTTTAAAACTACATTCGAAAGATTTAACCCAGTAGAAGAACAAATATTTGTAAAATCTATAAAGAATTCCTTAATAGTAGGATTTGTAAATTCATCGTCTAAACTCATGTCTACAATTCTAATAACTAAAGAAAGTTGCTCTTGGCGGCTTATGTCTGGCGTACAATCCATAATAACGGCATAATATTTGGCAGATTTAATTTTTTGAATAATTTTTTTATTTATTTCGCTGGCCATTATCTCAATTAACTCATTTTGTATATCATGCCCTAGGTAATGATTATGAGTTTTATGATCTCTTATTCTTTTCAAATGTTCAAAAATGAAAGGGTCAAATTTGGCAAACATTTCCATCAGACCTAGAAATTTGCCATTATTAGGTTGGTAAAGAATGTCCGTGTTACCTCTAAATGCGTCGTTATGCTTAGCCAAAAAATGTATTGCCGCTATAATACGCTTTAAGACTTCTCTCCAATGATTTTTTTCTTTTTCTAAGAGTATCTGATGGGCTTTATCAATAGTCTCTAATTTTCCTAATCTTTGCCTCAATTCTGACCAATCAATTGCACTTTTTATGTGAGCTTGAGAAATGTCATGCGTTTTCAATCTTTCAGATATATGTTTCCAGTCCCTTAAACCAACAGTAGCCAAAGAACTAATACGTAGATTCGTTGCGTGACTTGGAAAAAGTTTACAACAAAAACAGTAGACGCGATCACTCGAAACACTATATACTAGCCACTGACGATCAATAAACTCACCATTAGATAATTTTCTAGAATACAAACTATTAGAAAATTGTCTTTCAGTTTTATCAATTGAGCTAATAGGATATTTTATGTTAATATTTCTTCTTGGTCCAAGTTTGACTAAATCAACTCTTAGGTAGGAATTTATAGAATCTGGCCAGTTATAAGGGTCTGATAAGTCTATGTCTTTAACAACATTTAAAATAGTTGTTGAATCTAGATTATGCGATATTGGCTTTTCACTTTTTTCACTTGAAGGTGGTAAAGCAATATCTAAATTTTCATTAAAAACATTTTCTACGACGGACTGTGGTTTAGATTGGTCTTGTTTATTTAATATTTGTTCATTATTAGAATTAGAAGTACTACTAGACTGTGGTAATTGAAGAAATCGCGACATTGACCCTCGTTGTTTTTTTATAAATTCTTCTTTTTTTTGTTTTTTAATTCTTTTTTGGTGCCCAGAGGGATAGGAACGAAATTTATCGCGATCGTGGCTGTCCATAGTAGATTGGATAAATAACTAAAAATAACGAAATTATTTTACTGATTGCTAAATATCGATTATTTATATAATTATATATTTATATGTGAACATCTATATATTTATTATGACTACATAAGATACCAGAAATATCAAATTTACCGTAAAATTAAAACCAGTCTTGTAGTTAAGACTTACAGATCAAGCCGATTTAATATTATTTCAACGAAAACAATAGTATTTTTAATGATGCCAAATTGTTGTGAAAAATAATTAATAATGTGAATTTTGTGGTATTTAAATACAAGTATTTATATTATGCTAAAAATACTCTTAAAAAAGTATTCAGAATGTTTAAAAAATACATTAAAAACATTGTATTTAGAATAGGTACCAAAAAATACTTCAAAAAGTATTTTAATACTCGTATTCAAATACTTGTATTCGAATACTTTACAAGACTGATTATAACAAATAAATTATAAAATTACTTACTTAAGATAAAAAGAGCTACGTTGAAATATATATGAATTTCTCTAATAGCAATCCGCACTCCTGCTTCGCTATCTTCAAAATGAAGAATTAAAAATATAAAATAAATATGTTCTAATGTTCTAATATGTTATATGAAACAAAAATTATACGTCGTCGCCCGTCGGCTGTCACTCGAATTTTCCTGGGAATCCGATAACAAATCTACCCGTATCACTGTTTAATCTTTATCGAATATTTTACGTATTTTATTTATATCTCTCGTAGAAAGTAGGCAACTATTAGTATATATATATATATATATATTATACATGTACATATTATTAGCTACATCAAATGCGATAAGCCAATAACGACGATACAACCGTCGAGCATTTTAGTTTTAACAATCATTATAAACAACAAAAATAATTCGGTAGAACGTAGAAATCAACTTAAATTTAATGTGATACATGGGTATTTTGGGTAATATATTTTTTTTGTTAGTATAATAGTATATGTTGGGTATACAAAGCCTCATGATCAAAAATTAACTTAATTTATGTTTTTTTGGTTTCATTCAGGTGGGAGCACTATAAATATCGGGGCCCCGGTGGGGCCCCAAAATCGCGGGGCCCGGGGCACGTGCCCCGCTCGCCCCGACGATTGCTCCGGCACTGCGTTGATGGTTCATTTACAATCGATTCATTTTGTTTTTCAAGTTCTAACATTTGATCAACTAATATTTCTCGAAACTGGGTAATTTTTAATTTTCTTTCATGCATTTTATTATAAACAATTAAAGCGTTTACAACAGCCGTTCCTAGTAATATTTCCGTAGCGACTTTGTGGTACCATCGGATTGATTTCCTGACCGCTGTACTATAGCTTGAAAGTTGATCAGATAGATCAATGCCTGCTTTGCCATTGTTATAATTAATTATAATTTCGGGTTTCACAATATTTTCTTTATTTTTATTTTTTTTACTGGTATCTATCATGGCAATACCGTGTCGAGTCGACAACATAGTAACGTCTCGTTTATCTTTCCATTTAGCAACAACAATTCCTTCTGCATTTTCCTTACCAACAATTTCTCCTCGTTTTAACTTCGCATCAGTTATTCCTGGTACCCGAACTCTATTAGAACGTAGTGTTCCTGTTAAATGTGTTTTATTTTTCAAAAGTTCATATGCAAGGGGTAATGAAGTGTAAAAATTATCTGTGGTTATTGTCCGATTAACCCTACACTGCGCGGATTAAATTTTAGGTCATATTTTTTAGCGGAAGAATTTGTGCAACTGTAATTATAGTTACAGAACATTGGAAAAATATTTTTTTTTTTTAATTATTTTTTTTTTAACTCTTATACACTTTTTTAAAAATGTATCACCTATGATACATTGCGCGCTTAAAGCATAAAACATTTTTTTTTTCGAATAATAAACCTTTATTTATTCTTAAATATTAACAATATTATGTTATAATAGGAATTATAAATAGGATCATATGTAAATTATATTAAAAAACAAACTTATACATAAAAAAAAATTAATAAAATGTTAACTTTTTTAACATATCTTTAAATTATTTTTAATAAAATTAAAAAATAAATTGCACTGTTTAAGTTATTAAATATAATAAACTAAATAACAATATAATGTTATAATAATAATAGTTAACTGGCCATATTTAAAATATATTAAAAAACATATTTATACAACTAAATGAATAAAAATAACATTAATTTTATAACACATAAATTATTTAATAAAATTTAAAAATAAATTGCACTTTTTAAAATATAAAACATAATTAGAATAATTAGTCTTAATAAGTCATAATCAGTCTTACTTAATTAGGAACAAAAAAATTGTTTTTTATTTTGTATGAAAATCTTTAAAACAATTTCTGTTGACACCGCAACAAAAATATTTATTACATTTCGTACAAGTGCATTGTGTCAGTTTTCCACAGTTTTGATATTTGCACCGTTGTCTTGTCTCTTTATATTCTGGCCAATGATGTAAACCATCTCTTCTGATTTCTTCAGGCGTTATTATATGGTTATGTTGTTTAGGCATTTTTACCTGTTCTTTGTCTTCATTTGATGGTCTGCCTCTCTTTGGAGTAGATACAGACGTTGTCAATGAAAATGCAACTTCTGTCCGAAAATCAAATAAACTTAATTTTGGTACTCTACCATTTTCATTTTCCACTCGTCTATAGAGTAACCATGCATTAATGATTGATACATCAATGAGGTGGTACCAAACCCGCATGTACCACTTTTTTGTTCGTATTTTAATTTTGTAGCGTCCAATCAAAGAATCGAGGAGATCAACACCTCCCATATGGCGGTTGTATTCTTTTATTATTGAGGGACACTTAACTTCCATATTTCTTTTTGTTTTTTTATCAAACCGATTAATTGACATTTCAGGTAATATGCCACAATAAGATGAAAGAAGTGTCACCAGTTTATTATCTCTCCATACGACTGAAGTTATTGGAATATTGTTAAATACAGTTAAATATTCGTATGAAGTTCCCCTGGGTTCTTTAAGCAATATTTTTTCAGATGGAAACTTACAATTAGGAATTCGGTTTCTACGAACAGTTCCTAGTGTTAAAATACCTTTTTTTGCCATGTATTGTACCAGTGGTATGGTAGTATAATAATTATCAAAGTAGAGTCTGTGGTTTTTGTTTTCTGGAATGATTCTACTAAGTCTTACAACAACGTTGGCACTAGCCATCAAATCTGGTTCAGTGTTGAGTCTAAATTTCTCAAAATTTTCTTGACCAGTGTATAATTCGAAACTGTAAGCATATCCCTTACTACTACATAAAACAAAAAACTTATAACCCCACTTATGTGGTTTTAAAGGTAAATATTGCTTTAAATAGCTGTGTGCTTTTGTGGCACTCAGTTGCTCATCTACAGCTAAATCTCTTTCAAGAGGAATGCTAGAAAACTGTTTATTTAAATGATCAAATAAAGGTCTAAGCTTATGACATCTATCGTGGTCCTCATGATCTCTTGGGAGAGCTGTATCATTATCATTAAAATGAATAATGCTCTTTATTTGTTCAAAACGTTTCTGTCCCATTGTACACTTTATAGGAGGATATCCAACTCTAGAGCTCCAATACTTCCTAACATTTGCAATTTGAACAATAGATGTAAATATTGTTATTCCAATATACTGTTTTAATTCATTTATAGTAAAAGTTATGGGATTATTAATATTTTTTTTAACTGAATATTTAATCGATTCAGATTTTGTATGCGAATAAAGGTCGTCGTTAAAGAAATATGAAAAAAAGTCAATTGGTGTTTTCAATATTGATATTTTAGTAGGAAGTGTAACAATTTCAAAGTTTAAAAACTGGGAATCAGGACAAAAATTGGCTTCTTTCCATTTCAGTTTTGTTAATTCGGATTTTAAATATTTTTGATTATTTATTTGTTTATTTTTTTTCTGGGTTTGAGTTGTACAATTATTTGTAAAAAAACTACGATCATCATTCACATAATTTATTATATTATCATCATTATTTACATCAGGTATTAGATTATCATCAAGTATCAAATCATTATCAATAAAAACAGGTAAATTTTGTATATCTAATCTTTCATCTCCTACTTCTACACCAGGTGGATTTACATGTTGCTGTAGCTCTTGATATTCTTCTTGGAAAACCAATGGCATTGTATCATTATCTATATGTTTCATAACATCATCTAAAAATAATTATTCATAAATTAAAAAATAATAAAATAAATCATATAACAAAATAAAATACATACTCAAGTCAAATTCTTCATCTGAAAAATCCAAGTCATCATCACTAACATCAAAATTCATTAATTCAATTATTTGAGAGTCACTCAAAATATGTTTTGCCATTTTAAACCTTTAAAAATAATACATATATAAGACTATAAAGTAAAATATACAACATTTTAAATAAAAGTTATCTAATTTTCAATAAAAGTAAGAAATAATATATTATGATAAACCTCTTCACACACACATTTTTATTCTTAATACTATTAATATAGTTTTATACTAATCTAATAACTATAATAGTTTATTATTTATGTGGTATAAACATATCAATGAATATTACAATACATTTCATCAAAACAAAATAAAAAAGACAATTAATAATAGATATCTGTGTATCACCCATGATACATTTGCTCATTAACGGTTTTCATTTGTTTTATGATACAAAAGTCATTAACGCGCTATGTATCGTGGGTGATACACTTGAAAATATGCATAAATAAGTATACTTACTTTTAAATAACGTATTTTTGATGCATAAAAATAATTATTACAACATTTATAACGAAAAATTATTTTTTAAAAACAAAATAACGGACAATATCAATGTTAAATGTGATAAAGAAATATGGGTTTTTGATACTTTTTTTATCAAATTTAATCACGTTAATTTCACTATTATCTTTCCAAAAACGTTATAAAAACACTGTTAGAACTGATTGAAAACTTGTTTTATCGATGATGAGTACAAAATTGCAAGTCTATTAACAATAAAACAGCTGCTATATAAACATTTATTGAATATATCACCAGTGATACATCACGCAGTGTAGGGTTAACATTCAAATACATCTGACATAGATTTAACACAACTTTGCACGCAAGCCCCTTCCCATCAACTTGGCTTTTACCTGCATAAATTTGCACATTATATGTGTACCCATCTGTTCCACATAACTTAAACAATTTTACGCCATATTTATGTGATTTTCCGGGTATGTACTGCCTGAACCCCAACCTCCCACGAAAAGGGACCATAGTCTCGTCAACAGCTAAATCTTCATCTAGTTCCATTACATTTTGAAAATTATAAATCATTTTTTCAACTAAATTGCGTACTTTATAAATTTTATCACCATCAAATTTTTCATTATCGGAAAAATGTAAAAACCGGAGAACTAATTCAAAGCGGTTTCTAGGTATGATTTTATGTGCCACGTAATTTTTATATCTAATACTATTACATCAATAGTCTTTTAGACCTGGCATTTGTACTAGCCCCATCCATATAATTAACCCAAAAAATTTTTGAATTTCATTTTCGTTTGTAGGTATCCATTTAGCGAATCGGCTAGATTTGGTCAATCTATTTTTTGACAGGAATTGTTCAGCATTTCTATTGGTTTCAACCACAATTAAATCAATTATTTCACTTGTAAAAAATAATTTAAAAATGTCCAAAACAGAAGAATCAGGGGGTATATCAATTTTTAATCCGTAATATGTGTTATTAAATAAAAATTGTTTTCGATTTTTGCCTGTTACATCATTCCAAACTTCGATGCCCGTAGAATTCGAAGAACTTACAGGTGAACTTTCTATTTTTTCATCGTTAATCGATTCTATAGAAAAATTTAAACAATTTAAATTACCTAGTTATATATTTAAATATAAATAATTATACTTGCCTAATTACGTAAAAATATTTTAAATAAATATATCTATTATTTTTATTATAAAATAAAATTGTATGAAATATATTATTTTTAACGCCCTTTCCTATAGTTTTTAAAGAAAAAAAAAACTTTTTCTTACCTTCAACATCACTTTCAACATCAGACTCGGAAGAATTTGGATTGTATGTAACATCTTCGTCAGTGTCATCAAAATCACTAAATTCACTAGAATTACTAGAATTATAAATTTCAAGTATTTGATTTATAATATCGTCATTTAGTTTAGCCTTTTTAGCACGAGAACTCATCATTAAAATTGTTGTCACAAAAAAAAATATATTTTTACTCGTAAAATGTAGTGTGACCGCCGGTAACCACTTGGCGTATGATTAAGGGGATCGGTGATTGTGTATATTTAAGGAGTTGGGTATAGGCAATATTTAAAGTGCGTGCGTAAGTCATTTGTAACTGTGTGCGTAGTAAATGATTATTAGTATGTGTACGGGTCTCTGCTCTACAGCAGGTACTACCCACTCTACATCTTATCTGCTAATTGACAAATAACCATAACAACAATATATACATGGTAATAATAATTACGTAAATACCCGCATACGCATTACGCTGTATTCTACATTCTATATTATTATTGTTCGACGTCCATTGTACACACGTCTTTTTAGCTTTACGGCAAAAACCTTCACAATTTAATTTTTAATAATTAAAAAATATATTTATTATAAAAAAAGAATTTTCTATTTATTTTAGGTAGGTATAAAGGATTATATATTATAAAAATACACGATGAATGTATTAATTAGAGAGTATATTAAAAAAATATATATACAAATATTATGGTTCCGGTAAACCAGATCTTATAGGTAATCCTCGATCAAATCTCGAATCTATAATTTCTGGTACTAAAGATTCCATATAAAATTTTGTGCATTGGGGTTCAATATTATTTTTCCAAAATTCTTCGTCTCTTAATATTTTATCAACTACAAAACCTATAAAAAAATATAAAATATTAGATTATGTTGATTTGAAATAAAAAATGAAGTAAAAAGTATAAGTTACCTTTGGGCGTCCACACTACAAAATAGCACCATTTTCGTTTTGTAATATTGAGTTGTCCTTGTACTTGGAAATAGTAACAATTATTTTTTTTTAATATTAGTTTTTCATCATTATAAATCATATATTTTAATTTTTTGTTATTTACAGCTTCTTCCGGTGTATACTCCTTTATACTTTGAGGACACTTAATTTCAACTATTGCGTCTTTGCCTATTAGTCCATCGGGACTTGCGGCTAAATAATTGAGTTTATTGTGTATAAATAATCCTGCTGGTTCAATTTTAACATCAAACTTTTTTTCAAAATCTCTTTTGGCCATTGGTTCATTTTCAATGCCATACCTATAAATAATATGAATAAAATAACATTTAATTATTTAGATTTTAGAGTACTTATGCAGTATGCTTGATTATTATAATACAAACTGAGTGGCAGGGTTTCCTTGAAAAATATCATAAAGTATGTTTTTGACGGTGTTTGCCCGAGAAGTGCTTGCTCTAAGTTTACACACTTTGCCAAAATTGGAAGCTGTGAGACGTGATTTTCTATACTTTTGCCATTCATTATTATTTTGCTGTCCTACAGTTCTTCTTTCCACTTCTTCTATTTCTTTTATAGTTAGCTTTAGATTATTTAAAAATATTTTTTCCTCTTTTAAATATTTGTCATGTGGCATATCAGTTATTGTACACTCTAATTCATTTACAGCTCCATAATTCTCATCTGGTCCGTCAATAATTTTTGTTCTCTTTGGAAAGGTTCTTATAATTTATAATTAAAAAAAAAAAAAATCAGTTGAATATAATATAATGAATAGAATTAAAAGAATTATTTAAAAAAAATACTATTATATTATATTATTAGGTATATAATAATAATAATATAACAATTTAAAAATCTAAGAGTACCTATATATTATAAGCTATATAAGAACTAGTTATATATAGATTTAGCCCCCCCCTCCCATCTGTTTAATATAATCAAATTTAAATTGTTATATTATAATACCTTTCGAAATTTAAAGTATTTGTTATTACTTACCTCTAGAAGAAAAATTTACTCTTTTTCCACCTACATACTTGGCAACCACACTATTAAAGCCTTCAACTGCATTATTGTTTACGTTGTATATTAGGCTTTGAGCATGATGAGCGACAATATTTCTAGCTCCTATAATATCTTTGAATAGTCCACAATTTTCCATTTGAGGAACTAAATTTACCTCACTTTCTTTAGGACCATTACAAAAGTAACTATATAAAATATAAATACATAATTTTATACGATTGCAGATAAAAAAAAGTATCATTTAATTTATTTTAAATTTTATACTTAGCACAATTAGAATGATCTCCAAATACATGGTATGGGCTGTTCAATATATCTTGTTTTAAAAGTTCAACTTTTTCATTATGATGCAACGTCATATTTTTTCGAAAAACTATTGCCTTGGTAATTGCACACCTATTTTAAAATATATACATTTATGATTTTTTGATTTATCTAATAACTTTTAACAGACCAATCTAAATTGCAGTCTTACAGTATTAATATAATATAATTTACATATAAATCATGCATATACACATACCGTAATTTTAGTCGTTTATCTTTTAAAATTTTCCTAAGAAATCCGGGTACAACTATTCCAGAAGAACTTTTTCGATGGACGGACAAATCAACAATTCGATTCAGATAATTTCTGAGAATGTGATTCATACATTCAATCCAATCTACGATTTTTTGTTTTTTCCAAGACTTGTTTGGTATTTTACATTTCTTCACCGAGTGATACGAGGCATTATACATCACAATGATGGCATTTTCTTTTAATAATGGCAAAATACGTACAAACCATTCATAGAATGTATCACCATTCATAGAATGTATCACCATTCATTTAATCATGGTAGTCTGTAGAATTGGTTTTCGATTCAAAACATAAAAGGCCCCCCGGAACAAAACCATCTGACGACCCGATGTGTAAAACGTTTAGACGCTTACCTTTTCCGGAGGGTTCCTTTTGTCCTGTAGTTAGGCCCTTAAGGAATAAATCACGTGATGATTTGACCGTCGTGTCGAGCCATGTCCTGCTGTGTGTCTCGCCTGCGTTAACCCATGTCTCATCTAAATAGTAGATCGGTCTGTTTTGTGCTCTGTAATGCTTTATTTTGGTTAAAAAATTTCGGCGCCAAGTTATTAAATCCTCTCTTTCGAGAAGTGCGCTATTACGATTTTTTCACGTATTCAAATTGCAAATCTTTTAACACTAGCTGGAATGACGTACGTTTCATATTAGGCAATGTTTCATCCTCATTAATGGCTACCAACATTTTTTTAATTGTTGGTACTTCATGGTTCCTCCAAAAATTGTGAATTTTTTGCCTAATTGCGTTTTTATCAAATTCGTCTATTTTTTCAATTATTGTAGGTCTAAATCTTTCCTTGGAAGACGATGAAACTGTACCTTGACTTTTGTACTCCGACAAAGTGGTTTGTATTGTACGTTGTCCAATACCGGACGATTTTGAAATTTCTAATAACATTTGTTTGTACGTCAATTGGGGGCTGTCTGGATTTTCAGACTTTTTTTTAACGAAATATTTGTACAGATTAATAACAATTTTCCTTTGACCAGTCCAAATATACTAAAGAAAAAATATATATTTAAAAATTAAAAATTTTCAATAAGAAAATAGTAATATAAACACTTACTTTTCCTCGTGGATTTTTTATAGCTGGAGACACAGTTACATGTTCATTGTCCATATTGTATTTTTTAAAAAACGTAAAAAATAAAAATAACGGTTTGCTAAAACACGCGAAAACTGTGTAAAAAACTGTGTGTCCGAAAAAACAAAAATGTTGTGTATCGTGTATGTATTCAATAACGTAAAATATCGGAAACACTATGATACGCTCTGTATACAAACACTGTCACCGTTTCCCGGTCGGCGGCGGCGGCGTCGGTGGGCGGCAGCAGCTACGCGACGGTGGCGGTGAAAGCGTCGGCGGCCAGCGTTTTGGATGGTTCAGTGGTGGGAATGCACGAGAACGGAGGAATTTTGGTCGCCGCCCAGTAGCGTTCTACCGGTAGGGATGGCAAAAATTTTCCAGACCTCGATATATCGATAACCGATATATCGAAAATCGAAATATCGATACACCGATATATCGGATCAGAAAATATCGATATATCGCGTTTTTTGGATTTTGAATTTTGAGTTTTTTTAATTACTAGATCGCGTGTTTTGACCTACTCTAGTGACTATTCACTTGTGACGGTACAGTTCAAATGATAACTATATAAAGGCTTTCCATACTTATTACTATCAGTATAGTATTCCCTGTCACTCGATATCGGGTCATGTTTATACACTGGATAGTGTTGTAGTCTATGAGGCTACATCAATCACAACGGAAATCATATCTACGTTCAATGAACAGGGAAGAAGGATACATACGCCTTAATTTTTTTTTTACTCAATTTTATTGAATAAATTACCAAATTTTAAATGTTTTTACTTAACATCTTAACATAGTATAATATAATATAATGCCCACAAAAAACATCCATTCAGTAAAATTATTTAAGAAAAAATGCAAATGCATAATAATATTTATTATTTTTTTGTTTCTCATTATGTGTTTATGTAATTTTTACCGAATAAATTATACTAGTAGCATAAATTATATGTAAAAAAGGTAAGAAGACGTTAGAAAACTGGCCTCGCAGAAAAAATATGGATTCAGCCTAAATATAATTAATAATAATACAAATATATAGTTAGAATGATTTATTAAGTTCAATGTAACTTTATCATTTATTTTAAAATATAACATGTACATTAAAATAATAACTTAATAACTTTAATATATAACATAATAACATGACAATTTTTAATGATTTATTATAATAACTAAAATAACTTAGATAATAAAAAGTTATACATTGTCAAGCCAATAACAGTCATCAATAGACCCCAGGAACAACAGCTTAAAAAGTCTTTTGCCCAATAATCTAATAACAAATTAATAATTAGTATCTTCTTCTTCTTCTCTTCTCTGGCTTTTTACAGGCCTTTTAGGCCCATTGCCGCAACAACATATTGTCTCCATTCTTCTCTATTTTGTGCCGTTTCTTCAGCATTCCTTACTCCCAGCATCTTTAGGTCTTCTTTTATTCTATCTGCCCATCTCTGTCTAGGACGTCCTCTGGGCCTCTTTGCGTTTGGTTTCCATGTAGTTATTTGTCCGATTAGTCCTTTTGATCTCCATACATGTCCAGCCCAGCCTATTCGTGCGCTTTTCAAGATCCCAGTAATATTGGGTTCGTTATATAATTCCTCTAAATTTTTATTGCTACGTATTTCATATTCTCCTTCATTGTTTTTCTTTGGGCCAAATATCTTTCTCAATATCTTTCTCTCAAATACTTCTAGCTTTTTTTCATCTGCCTTTGTCGTCGCCCAAGTACTACTTGCATACAGAGCTATTGGTCTGACTAGAACTTTATATAATGTTACTTTGGATTTCCTTGTTAGTAGTTTTGATTTGAACAATGGTAATAGTCCATAGTAGCACCTTTTTGCTGCGATGAGTCGTCTTTTCACTTCTTCGTGGCTATTAGCATCTTCATTAATATCTGCACCTAAGTATTTAAAATGTCCTACCCTTTCAAATGTGTACTCATTTATTTTCAAGGAATCCGATCTGTGGTTTTGTCTAGATATAATCATGTACTTTGTCTTTGTCTCATTAACTTTTAGGCCAATTTTATTCCCCTCCTTCAGCAATATATCTGTTGTGTTTTTTAGGTCGTCAATTGTTTCGGCTAATAGTACTATATCATCCGCGTAAGCGACTGCTGTTAGATGTTGATTGTCTTTTATTTCTATGCCCTTAGCTTGAGATATAACTGTCCTCATGACTGATTCTAATGCGATGTTGAACAGTGCAGGTGATAAAGCGTCACCTTGTCTAAGGCCAGTCGTTACCTGAAACTCCTCTGATAGTTCTCCTCCAAAACTAATTTTACTTTTTGAATTAAATGTACACGATTTTATTAATCTGGTTAACTTGGCTGGTATTCCTAACGATTCCATGACTTCCCATAGTTGGTCTCTGTTGATTGAGTCATACGCTGCTTTGAAGTCTACAAATAGTAAATATGTGTCTTTATTGTATTCGTGACTCTTTTCAACAACTTGTTTTACGATGTGTATTTGATCTGTTGTTGATTTTCCTAGCGTAAAACCAGCTTGGTATTCTCCAACTATTTCCTTGATATATGGGTTAATTCTATTCAGTAGTATGTTGGACAATAGTTTATACGAAGTATTGAGTAGTGAGATTCCTCTATAGTTATCACACTCCATGATGTCTCCTTTTTTGTGTACGGGGCATATGATGGATATACGCCATGCTTCGGGTATCTCCTCTTGTTCCCAGATTGTGTTCATGAGTTTGTGTAGCTGGTTCAGTAAACCTGGGCCTCCTTTTTTTAGGCATTCAGATACTATTTCATCATCTCCCGGTGCTTTACCGTTTTTTAGCATTTCTAGTCCCATCTTCACTTCGTCTTCTGATGGTTTTTCAAGCATCTGTTCTACCGTAGAGTATTGAAGTATGGTGTTATTTTCATTTGGTTGGTTTAACAATTTTTCGAACATATCTTTAAATTCACACGCAATTTCTTTACTCTCTGTTAGCAAGGATCCATCATGCTTCTTCATAGTTGTTGGCCTAGTTTTATATCCACGTTTAACTTCATTTGCTTTTTCGAAAAATATTCTGGAGTTGTTATTGCTGTTGTTTTCTATGGTGTGTATCCGTTCTTTTTCCCATAATCTCTTATTCCTTCTGATTACCTTTTTTGTATCTCTTTGTTTTTGTGCTAGTAGCCTTTTGTTGTCTTCACTAGGGTTCTGTAGAACTTTTGTTCTTGCTCTGTCTTTTTCCTCTTGGGCAGCTTTACATTCCTCGTTAAACCATCTTTTCTTTGTCTTTTTTGGTACATATCCAAGTACTTCCTTTGCTGTTATTTTGATTGCTTGCTTTACTTTTTCCCAGGCTTCATTCGGGTTCACAATTTCTTGTATTTCTCGTAATTCTATCGATATTTTTTCTTGGTACTCTTTAGCTGTTGTTGTCTTCAGCATGTCCTTATTAATTTTTTCTCTGTACATATTCTTTTTTCTCCATTTTGTTGATATTCTGAGTTTGATTTTCGCTTTCACAAGGAAATGGTCCGACATCGCACTACTCCCTCTCATACTTCTTATATCTTTGACACATGATTTTATCCGGTTGTCCACTAACATGTGATCTATTTGATTTCTTATTAACCCACATGGAGATATCCATGTTTGTTTGTGTATGTTCTTATGAGGGAAGTACGTGTTACTTATTATCATATTTTTGGCTGTGGCAAACGAGATTAGTTTGTTTCCATTGTCGTTCGTGATTTCATGAAGGCTTTCGGATCCAATTGTAGGTTTGTACATATTTTCTTTTCCGATCTTCGCATTAAAGTCCCCTAATATTATTTTCGGTTTATCACTCGGTAGTGTGTCACACACCTGGTCTAAGTCTTCATAAAATTTGTTTTTTATGTCATCACTCTTATCTTCTGTCGGTGCATAACAGTTAATTAGGAAGATGTTGTACCATTTACTTTTGAGTTCTATGTAGCATAACCGATCACTTATTGGTTGGAACCTCACTATATTTGTCACAATGTTATCCCTTATAACGAAACCTACTCCGTGTTCATGTTTATCTCCACCACTGTATAATAATGTATTTCCTTGAGATTTCAAGCTACCTGAGTTTGTCCATCTCACTTCTTGAATCGCAGTTATATCCATCCCATATCGCTCAAGACACGATAGGGATGTTGTCAAAGCTCCAGCCCTATACAGAGATCGCACGTTCCATGTTCCAATGTTGATGTCCGTTAAGTCTTTGATCCGAGGCTTATTATGTTGTTGTTTCTTAACAACTATTTTTTTACGAGGTAGGGTTGTCAGCCCTACGCTCAACCCCCAACCTGGAGGGCCAGACCACACCGACTAGTTAAAGTCAGTGTGGGGCTATTGCAGCACACTTTTTGGTGTGCTGGGCGATGGGTGCGCCACTTTCCCTACGCCTACAATAATTAGTATAATACAAAATATATAAATTTATAATATATTCAATCAAAACAAATGAATTACCTGTTTCTTTCTTTGGAAAGAGTAGCTCCAGCTTTGGAGAATAGCCTTTCGGAAGTAACAGACGTCGCAACAACACAAAATACTTTTTGAGCTTCCATGTAAATTAATGGATAAACCGATTTCATATCTTCCCAAATTTCTAAAGGATTTTGCTTTAAAGGACTGACTGGTGCTGACAGATAATTCATAATAAGTTGATCCGATGGTGAATTACTATTAGTTTTCCTGCTGCTGGACGCCCTTGAACTAGAGCGTTTATGGGCTAGTCCTTGGTGGTATTCCCACAGGTTAAATACTTTAGCACTTTCACTGGTGTCTTCCTCTGAAGAAGAAGACGATAATACCATGCGGTTGTTGGAAACCATTTCCTTGAGTTGTTTTATGGCATTAGCACAGGCGACCGGGTCCTTGAAATGTAGATTTTTGAAACGTGGATCCAACAATGTGGCCACGGGGCAAAGGTTAAATATTTCAATATTACCAAATCGCCTATTCAATTGGGCAATGACAGCATTTTTTAAACTTCCCCCTAAATCGCTCTTCGGTAGTTGTGAACTTATACCATTATTCAAACAGCTAACAATGGGTAAAATCTTACTAATTGTGACATAATTTTCTGCTGACATCTCTGTTGTGACCATTTCTATTGGACGCAAAACCACAATTACATCATGTATTTCTTGCAGCTGTCTAGCTGACATCATTTCTGGTCCGTTTGGACGTGTCAGCATTATTTCCGAAATAATTTTAGAGAGCTCGACAAATCTTTGAAGCATGTAAAATATACTGTTCCATCGGGTGCTTACATCGAGAATCAGTTTCTTAACTGCACCATCTTTAATGCCTGAATGAACAAAAAAAAACATAAACCTTGTGAGGTTAATTTTCAATATATTTTTTTTAGAACATACATTTTCTATAATAAATTAATATACCTTGATTAATCTGTTTTTTTCTAAGTTCATCACTAAGGAATATGCTTCGTTTAAAGTGCTTCACAATCTCTCTTACATTTGATAATAAATCAATTAATGATGTGGTATTAGATATTGACTTTTCAACTACTAAGTTAATTGTATGTGCGAAACAAGGCACATACTTATAAGTACCAAATGAATCTTTCACCGCTTTTGTGATGTTTGCACCATTATCAGATACAACAGCCATTATTTTTTCTTTAGGAATATCCCATTCACTCAAGCATTTTAACATTTCTTGGCTGATGTAGTTGGCTGTATGCGATTCATTTAACTCTATGGCACCAATAATTCCTGTTAAAAAAAACATATAATGACAATTTTTATTACAAATTACTTTTTCTAAGAATACATACCAGATTTCATTGACAGGCTTTGTAGATAATGGATGGTAATTCCTAAAAAACTTTTCATCTGTTGACTGTCCGTCCAAATGTCAGTGGTCAGAGAAAAATTTGAAATGGTTTTTAAATCCAACCGAAATTTAGATTCAACAACTTTGTACTTATCGTCAATATATGTTTTAATAGCATTCCTGCAAGGGACTTTATACAAAGGATTTAATTTGCTGACCATATTTCTGAAGCCTTTTCCTTCGATGGTTGAGAATGCTTTATTATCTTTGCATAAGAAATATGCAATTGCATCTGTTATGCATTTATGTTGTGTTCCACCGACTAAAAAAAAAAAAATCTATTATAAATCACCAAAATTAATTATTAATAGTTTTTTAATGGACATTGATGCTTATTTGAAAAAAAACAATAATATTAAAATATGGATAACTAATAGTCTTCTTATCTCAATAAAAAATAGACAAAAACTTTATAAAAAAAATATTATTATTATTATCCACTCTGTTGTATTTATAGTTGTATAGTTAGTATTTAAACCAATTTTAATGTTAGTGATTCAAAATTAACTTTACCAGACATTGATGAAATTTGCTTGAACACTTCATTTATATTTTGTTGTCTCTGATGAGGAGAACTCTTTGGAATAGACACTTTTGTTTTTGACGAGCTTTCAATTGAACTTACATCAGTTGCGCTACTATTATCTTGAAAAACATACTGTAAGCACAATTCACAAATCAATTAACATTATAATATTTATAAACAAAGTATAAGTATTTTTTATTTACACATGGGTCATCTGGATCATTTGAAACATCTTTTCTGCAAGTATTTTTATTGGCTCCACTGTTGGAAACAAATTTAGAAATGTTTTGTTGTTCAGGTTTGTTACTTTTTGGGGCATCAAACCCAGCTTCTGCTATTTTTAAATGTTTATCCAAATGCGCTTTAAGGTTGGATGTATTACCAGAAGTTTTTATGACTTGTTTACATGTATTACATGATGCCGAAATTTGATCAATTTTGGTAAACGATCGCCAAAGTTTACTGGGAGCCATGGCCCATGATTTAAAACTAAAATCTTAAATTATAATTGATTTTTCATTAATATAAATGATTACATAAATATATGGTTATATAAATTGTTATGACTTGAGTTTCGATATATAAGTAAATATTGTATTAACTAATATTAAAAAAATATATCGCCTTAATATTAAGGCGAAATTAACTAATAATAATATAATAACAATATATAGGTACTTACCAAATATAATCAATAGAGCACCACCAATTTCACCAAGACGGATTTAAGTACACAAAAACAAAACACAACTACAAGAATGAACACTCTTGAGTCTAATACTCTAATGTAGTAATGTTTATTAAGAAAATAAGGACTACTTTCTAGTTAGTAAATAGCACGGTATATAATATATAAGATATTTATATATATACCGTGGTAAACAGTATAACGGGCTACGGCCTACGGTACAGACGTACAGTCACAAATCACAATCTCACAATTCACAGTTTACAGACGACAGACTACTCTAGTACTCTACTAACAACACTTCCACAGAAAAATACGTTATACAGAGACAATTAAATTATAGGTTCATGGAAAAAATTCATGGATGAAAAATTATCGATACCAGTCAATAATTATCGATATCAAAAAAATATCGAAACTAAAATATCGATATGAAAATATCGATATTTATTCAAGAAATATCGATATATCGATATATCGATATTTTTTTTGCCATCCCTATCTACCGGCGGCCGGACTATAGTAAGCGAGGTGAAAAGTGAGCTGCGATCGTCGCGCGCCAAGCGGCTGTTTTTTGTCAGGGTTATTCCGCCTATTCCTACTGTTTTCCCGCCTATAAAATAATTTCAAACGACGTAAAGTAAATTTTTTTATTAAATAATAAAAAATAATAAAATACAAATAATACATAAAATACAATTTTTTAATTAATAATATCTGAGTCTTTATCATCGTCTTCGTTAGTAGAACTATAGTCGGGATTAATTGTGATTATAATAGGTTCCAATATTTCGTCTCTTAAACCTTCTTTCACCAAATCGTCTTCCTGAATTTTATTGCAGTGTTCGCCACATTTTGCCCAAACTTCTGTTGTTACTGCATCCAAAGCACTATTAACTAACATTTCTACATCTGCCAGTTTGAAAGTGTTATTTTTTCCGCGACTTTACCTTTAACTTGCGCCCAGATTGATTCGATTGGGTTGTATTGGCAGTGGAAGTAAAGAGGAAGTCTTACCACTTCATGGCCCATTTGAAGTGCAATTTTGTACAATTTATATTTTTTTCTTTTGGCATCGTCAATTTGACTTTCCCGAAGTTCACTTAATGTCTCTACTAGAGAAAAGTCTACAGACTTGTCTTTTAATCATTTTTGTACATCTGCCTTTCGAGTATTTGCCTTAGGATATTCTTCTATTAAGGTAGTATGGTATGTGGCATTGTCCATCACAATTATACACGGTTCTTCTAAATTACCCAACATATCTACAAACCATTTTTGAAAAATCGTCGCGTTCATTTGAGAATGGTATTCTGCCTGCGATCCCGACTTGCAACGAAAAACCAGTTTCGAATTTTTGACAAAACCAAATGAAGGTGACCCAGCGTGACACACAATAAGCCGACCGCCCTTTCCAATGGGTACTTTTAATCCTTCGGTGTTGTCGGAGTTTTGCCATATGTGCCCTCGTGTATGGTTTTGATTTACCCACGTTTTATCTAAGTAAACTATTGGCCTTGTATCGTTATTACGTCTGAACTCGTTCATTTTTTTCAAAAATTCAACCCGAGAACAAACAATATAATTTCGTTCCATTAAAAACTTACCTACGCCCATCATTACATTTTTTGTATTTGAAATTTAAATTACGCAAAATACGTTGCACGGACCATTGTGAACCCGAATAATTAATTTTTTCATGCAACGCTCCTAATATTTTTGCACTTGTTGGGTACTGACCATTATCATAAAAACTATGAACTGTTCTTCTGACTACTTCATTGTCAAAATCATATAAGTCATAGGTTTGGCACGTTTATAACTTTTTCTTGGAGACTTAAATAAAGAAGGTTTGGCATTTAATCGATTTTCACCCACAGATAATTTTTTCCCTTCTGAGCAAACTCGCTTAACACAAGCAAGACTTACACCACACGCTTCAGCAGTCATTTCACGAGTCTGACGAAAAAAATTACTAATTTCTGACTTACCTTTGTCCCCAGCCAACATTTTAAAATAATTATATACATGAAAAATGACTTTCATCGTTTGAGAATGTGTGTCTTGATATGCCATTTTAAAAATATTTTTATATACGAGTAATTATTAAAGAAATAATTAAAATATCACAAATATTCAAACTTTAAAAGCGCGCACTTTAAAAACCAACCATGTGCGAACGCGGGAAACAAGATCACAAACGTAGGTAATAAGTGAACAATAACACGTGTAAACTCATATCACGAATGTTGAATGACTATGAATATTATAAAAAATTACCACCTGCCGTTTTTAAAATGCGCGCCACCTGTTTTCATTTATCCCAAACGTAGAACCCCTGTGTAACGGAACTATTCGGTATTCGTTAGCGAATACGAATGTCCGCCGATAGAGTTATCTAGTGAAATCTTTACGATATAGCTGGCTAGACTATCTCTGCACTAGATACTCTAAAGTTCCCTGATTAATATTTAAAGCCCTGTTGCGGGACTCCAAGGGCTCGTCAATTTCGTAAAATATATAATTACCATATAAGCAACACAATGATGTTTATTATCTTAAATATAAATATAGTAAATAAAATATATACACCTGATTATTGGACCACAGCGTTGAACAATGATGGTCCAAATGACAGACGGAGATGACACACACGACGTATTTAGTATTGATAAGATTTTAAGTTACTCGCGTTAAGATGGTTATATGTCAACCAGTGCCGACGGTAGAGTCATTGGCGCCCTGGGCGAGTAAACAAATATGCCCCTCCCTACATAAATAGTAGTCGTTTTATTTTAAATTAAATATTGTAATTAAAAATTCAAGTGCCATGATTTTATGGTTTCTTTACTTACGTAAACTCATATTTAAAAAACATCGCTTATGCTTATTATACTACTTATAAATAAACATTTACTATATTATTTTAATTAAAAAAAAAAAAAAACAAAACAAAAACAATCAAAAAAATTCAAATCATATTACAATTAACATTTAGTTATTTATTTATACTAATTTTAATAAAAAAAAGAAGATTCTAAACCTTGATAAAAACTTTTCTTGCTTTTAATTTTGCAAAATTTTTAATAATTTCTGAGAAATCCATCATTTGAGCTATTTCATTTTCAATAGAAAGAATTGCTAGAGATGTCAGCTTCTCGTTCCCCAATGTTGAACGCAGATACGTTTTAATAAGTTTTAATTTTGAAAAACTTCTCTCACCACTGGCAACAGTAACAGGAATTGTTAATAAAATTCTTAAGGATATCCAGATGTTTGGGAATAGATCAGATGTATTAGATTGTAACATATATTCCAATACTGCTTTTGGAGAAGATACATCTTTTGGTAATAGAGTTTTAATATGTTCTAACTCAACACATAAATCTATTCCGTTGATATCATTTTGGTCTTCATTTTTAAGTGTACTATGTAAATCCATACAATGTTTTACCAAAGTATCATGATCAGGCAAATCAGAAATGTTATATAAGAATCCCCATGTATTTTTATGAGCTTCCAACTGTTCAAAACGTGACTGTATTGATGTTACACTTGTATCTATAAGACAATAGAAAAAATCTCTTTTAAATTCCTCTTCTAGGGTAGGTTCATAATTGTCTAAGCTTTCATATTGAAATTGTCTTTTAATTAGTCTATGTCTTTTTGGTTTAAAACTTGGTTCCACATTTAAAGTTTCAGCGATGTCTTTAGCAGATGAAACAGCGGAAATATATCCTGTATTACGATAAGAAATAATATAATTTAAACAACCTTTAACTATTGAAGTTGCTGTGATGATGTCCATAGTGATTCCTTGCATTGCTTTACTGGCTACATTGATTTGAAATAGTAAATCGTACCAAACAACAAGTGATATAAGAAATTCAAATTCACATAGGTTATCGGCTAAACATTGCGCTTCATGACGAAGACCTGCTTCAGCATTTGATGATTCAGAAATTTCTATTAAAGCATTAACTATGTTATTAGTTTCATAACGCATTGCTTTAACGGCACTTACGCGGCTGTCCCAACGAGTTGTACATACTTGCTTAACTGTAAATCCTGATATATGACTTTTAAGAATTTCCCAACGATTCACAGACGCCGAAAATAATACATTTACACGTTGAATTAATCCAAATAAAGAAATCGATCCTTTAGAAGATGATGCAGCATCGGCCACAACTAAATTCAATGAGTGACAACTGCATGGAGTATAAAATGCTCTTGGGTTTATATTTAATAATCTTGCCTGAACTCCTTGATTTTTTCCTTTCATGTTGGCCCCATTATCATATCCTTGTCCCCTGCAGTTGGTAAATTCAATATTGTTATCTTTGAGTGTTTGCAACATAAGCTGTGAAAGACCTAATCCGGTAGAATCAGTAGCAGTTTTAAAACCAATGAAATGTTCTTTTATAATCATGCTATTTCCAACTTTCTCGACAAAACGAACAGTGAATGACATTTGTTCTGATTTACTTATATCTGGTGTACAATCTGTAATAATTGAATAATATTTTGCCTCATGAAGATTAGCTATAATAGTATCACGAATGTTATTAGCCATTAAGTTTATCAATTGATCTTGAATTTCATGACTGCAGTAATGATTTCTGTTCGATTTTTTGGATATGTGACGTAAATGCTCTGCCATTGCATCATCATACTTACCAAGAAGTTGAACTAAACCTAAAAAATTTCCATTATTTGGTTGAAATAATTTATCAGATGTACCTCTAAACGCCATATTGTGTTGAGCGAGGTACAAAATTATACTTATTAACCGATCAAAAACTTTTGTCCAGCGAAGACTTTCCTATTCATATAGACATTGATTTTGAGCATCTATACAAGCATTTTTTTTTAAACGGGTTTCAGATTCAATCCATATGCTAGTAGCAATAAAATGATGTGTGGATTTTTCATGAGTACTTAGTATAGACCCTATATGCTTCCAATCGTTACAACCAGTTTCCTAACGATGTTCCGCTATCTGGCTTGAATAGTTTGCAACAAAAACAATATACTTTGTCGGAAGTTTTTGAATAAATTAACCATCGTCTTATAATTTTTTCACCGTTTTCACAATTACGATATATATGAAAATTAGAAAAATGCCTTTTATGCTCATCTAGTGGATAAGATATATTTTCAACTATACTTTTTGGACCGATCATTACTAATCTATCTATAATATGACGTTTCATATTTATTGCTAATGGCCACTTGGCTGGATTTTCTAAATAACTGACATCACAAACAGTACTTTCATTTAAAACACCTAAGCCGTCGTCAAATATGAGTTTATCAGATTGTGTTTGAATTTCTTTTTTTTCTATGTCTACATTAGGTTTTTGTTCATGGGTACCACTATCAATTAAATCAAAATCAGAAGTCTCTTTAGATTTTTCAAAAGATTCTTTTGGTTTATTATCAATGGGCTTAATGAACTTTTTTATACTATTTTGTTCCTTTTTTATAGCAGCAATTTCCTCTGCCTTTCGTTTTCTATTCTGGGCTCCCGAAAGCTTTTTTCCCATTTTAATTAAATATTCTGTAATATTATATGGAAAGTTAATAAAAGTATTTATTATAGAGAGGGGTAAACTGAAATAAATTATAATGAGTATTTTTATATTTAAATATAAATACCTACATACGTGTGAGCTTTAACATAATCATTTGACATTTAACTTATTAGTATAACTTATGTAATAATGTCAATGATTTATGCTGAATAAATAAAAACTAAATACTAAAATATTACCTATGTATTTTGTAATTAGTTTAAATTAAATTATATTTTGTATAGAAAAAAAATGTTATTGAATAAAAAAATAACTTAGTACGTATTAAGTATAAAATTAAATTTTATAATATTTTCCTGTACTGTCTATCAATATCGTATTACCAGCGATAATATAATACAATATTTACGTTTTGCTGAATTTAACGGCAATCAGTGGCGGCTCGTGAACCGTATGAGTGGTGAGGCAGATATTTTCAAAATGTATGGGAGAAAAAATGCTGTTAAAATAAATGTCTGTAAATATGCTGTCAATGAGTTTCAAGTTTACTTTTAATATAACTCAATTAATAAATAATATTTAATACTAGCCCTTAAAAATATATTAATAATAAACCATAAAATATTTATTTCAAATGTCATACCTATACATAAAAAAAATATACTTATTTCATAAATCTCATATACTAAAACAAAAACAAAAATATTATAAAAATAAATCTTTTTTTATATTATGTTTTGTAAATTAAATCTATTCTTCTGTCTTTGAGTAATGCAAATTTGTCAATTATTTTTTCATAGAATTTTTCATCATTTTTTGATAAAGTGTTTATTAGATATTTCTCAATAGAAATTGTAGCTAAGGAAGATAATCTTTCTTCTGTCATAGAATTTCTTAAATAACTTTTAATACGTTTTAAACATGAAAAATTTCTTTCAACAGATACACTGGTGGATGGTATAGTCAAAACAATACAAAACAGTTTGTATGCTTCTTTTAATAATCCAGACTCTTCAAACTCTTTTAGTAATTTTACACATTGTTGAATACTTTGGTTATAGAATTGCTCATCAAAATAAATAACTGACAATTCATTTTTCAATTGATCTATATCAAATATCTCTTTATATATTAAAGTTAAACAATTAAATTCTTCATAAGGAAAAACAGTTTTGTATGATTTAAATTTGGAAGTATCAACTAGAGATACAAATTTTAGTTTATTTAAGTCTTAGAAACGGTCAGTCAATTGACATATAATATTATCTAATATTTCAAATTGTAACATTTTATACTTATTTAGAGTTTCAGTTTCAGATAATCTTTCTGACCGTTTAAGAAAATTATATTTTCTTGCTTCATTAAAAAAAAAAATGGACTGATCATCATTTCTTAAAGATTTTATTTTATTAATAGCTAAATTTACTTGCTCAACACAATAGGCCACATCTAAATATTTAAGTTGTAAAATTGAAAATAATGTGTCAGTTATATTAAAAATGTCTTTATATATCATCATGAAAAATACAAATTTAAATTTTTTTAAGCTATTTATAAAACCTTTAGCTCCATTTATAGATTCCATTCCTGACTCTGGGTTATCTCTAATACATTCCATTACTTCTAATAGCTTATCTAAATTTGAAACAACAAAATTTAAAATTTTTGATCATGTGCACCAGCGAGTCTCATTAGCTATAGGTATACGCTTGCCAATAACTGTATCTAAAACAAATGTTCGTTTTGGAGACTTTTTAAAAAATACAGATATCCCTAAAAGGGTTGCAAAAAATATTCGAGATTGGGGAACACAATAACTTCCTTGTTGTAAAACTAGATTCAACCGATGTGCACAACAATGAGTAAATAGAGCATTTGGTGCTTCATCTCTAATTCTTTTTTGAAGACCACTAACATGACCAGCCATAACACTGGCCCCGTCGTAACACTGAGCTATCAACTTAGTTCTAAAATTATATGGATCTAATACACTAGTTATTAAATTAAAAAGAGATTCAGAAGTTTTGCTACTACTCACATCATGGAAACCTAAAAAACTCTCCTTTAACTCACCAGTTTTTTTTACATATCTCAAAGTAATTGCACATTGAGATTTTTCCACAATATCAGTTGTATCATCTGATATAACAGCAAAAAAATGAATATCATTAATTTCAGATTTTATAACATCAATTATGTATTCATAAACACAGTGTATAATTTCGTTTTGAATTGTTTTTGATTGGCCTGTAAAAACATTGCTAATTTTTTCATAATGAGATAATAACTCAGCATTTTGTTTAATGAGCAAATTAAACATTTCACGAAAGTTTCCCTGGTTAATAGATAAAGTGCTCTCATCATGACCTCTAAAAGCCAACTCTTGTTTACCTAATAGTATTACAACCTCAATTATTTGTAACAACACTAATCTGTTTTTTCTAACATTGTCGTTATACAATATTTTGCTTAAACGAGAACCTTCATTTAAGGCATCAATAATTGTTCCTTTATTTTTTTCTAACCGGACCAACCCAATGAAGTTATTTATATGGTCTTTTGATGCTTCATGTTTTTTTACACTTCTTGACAAGTTTTTTAAATCAAAATAACTATCAGAAGACCAAACATTTTTTACTTTACCGAGTAAAACACAAGGCCAACAATACAACCGCTGTTCATAAAAGCTACCACATAACCACTTGTGTGAATCATACCAAGATTCCTTAAAAGAACGAGAACACATCTTAGAATTAGAATTTTTTATATTTAAATTATGTAAGGAAACTACAGGACGACCGTCATCTAATATCTGACGTTTGTTACTTTCACTACGTCGAGAAAATGGTGTTTCGAGTAAATTCACAATCAAATCATTAAACGGAAACATATTTAGTTATAACTCAATAAACTATAGTACAAACACTACAAACGCTAAAAACTACAAAGCACTAAGACAGTTTGGCAGTATAAAATTGCAAATAGAATAATAATTATTAATTGTGTTAATTATTATTTGATTGATATTTGATATGAACCAATATCTTTAGTTTGTGATAAAAGTATTGTTAAGTGTACACTTACACTACACGACATTATATCCATTATGACAACCTCCCAATTCCTATTTCTACTAGTGGAAGTTACGTCGTTTCGACAAATGACTAATGGGTAATGTTAACAAACCCTGAGGCCCGAATCGTTCTGCCTCATTTCATAATAAAATTCCGATTTCCCCCTCTACCATTTTTTTTTTTTTTTTTTATATTTTAGAACCATCAGCAATAAAACTATTATAGTTCGACAATTAGATTAAAACGATAAATAGAATTTGTGTGTACAATTTAAACGATAACATTGGTATGAATATAATGTTAATAATAGTTTTAGCATATATAAAATAATAGAGAGAAAAAAGATAAGATAAAAACATAATGAGGTGATTATTGTTAACAATGATAAATAATAACAACTAAGCAACTTTAGTTAGAAGTGAATTGAGGACTGTGGTTAGCAGGGAGATAAGAGGACTAATAATAGCGTTTAGATTGGAAATAAAGTTGGACAGAATGGTTGAGATGGGTGGAGATGAACCATTCGTGTTGTGATTTTTCGTTGCTTCTGCGTAGTTTTTCGGTTTGATAGGAGGAGGTTCGGTTGGAATGTTGGCCGCCAGAAGGACTGCTGGAGGAACCGGTGTATCATTATTATCTGTGTTATTCATTTTTCGTGCAAGGCGCCTCTTGAGATAATATTTTTTTTCCTGCTTGAAGGCTGGGCAGCCTCTATAGTTGGCGGTATGAGCGCCGGAACAAAGTACGCACTTGGCCGGTGTGGCACGAGATTTGGTGCATTCATCAGTGGGGTGGTTTTCACTGCATTTGACGCAACGTGGTTGATGGTTACACCAGTTACGAGTATGTCCGTACATTTGACATTTTTTGCATTGGGGAGGTTGGCGAGATTTTCTGGGCTTTTCGATTATAACTATGGAGTTTAATAACTTAGTTACTTGAAATATTTCTAGATTGTGTTCCTTTGGTTCAAGGTTGATTAGGAATAGTGGCAACGGTGCCTTTGTTTTTTTATTCTGAATATTGCTAACGTTAAGGACAGAAAATCCCAATTCATCAAGGACTGTCTTGATATCCTCGGTGGGAGTGGAGTAGTGTAAGTGGCGGATTACAGCTTGAATTGGCCGCAAATGTAGAGGTGTGTGTGTGTGTGAAAAGACACACGGCTCTTATTAAGAATAGACGCAGCATTAGCAAAAATATTGTAATTGGCCGAACGAATCGTTATGAATGCCATAGAAGACTTAAAAGTAACTGCGTCTGGGCCCAAAATGGAAATAATATCATACTTGAGATTTGAGAAGTTAGTGACATTTTTAATGTAGATTGTCGGAGCGCTGTGGCTAGATCCGTCGCTGGTCGGTTGAGTAGACGTTTTCTTTGAATTATCCCCTTGAACTAGTAGCTCATCTGTGACTGGGGGTGGACTGAATACCTCTGGTTCGGAAGTTGTGCCATCGTCGAGGGCGGCAAACCTATTTGGGGTGACAAAAATTTTGCTTTTCTTTTCGTCAGTTGTTGAAGAAGACGGAGATGACGATAGATTGCGTTTATTGTGCGTGTTATTTCGATACATATCGAATGGCCGCGTATATAGTTACGCAACAACCAGGTAATTGAATATAAAACGCATGACGCTATCGGGTAACGATAAGGAGTAACATGCGTGTTAACTCTACGACGGTCGGCACCGAACTGATAATTATAATATATCCGTCGTAAATTACAAAAAAAAAAAAATAAGAAAAATAAAAAAATAAGCTATTATAAGCCGATGCGCGATGACAAATACGAAAACACGCTTGCAACACTGGTAACTTCACTGCTACCTTCACAAGCTTCAACAATATCGTATTATTTGCAATTGAAAAAAAAATAATAATAATAATAATTAAAATAATTAAAAAATACCATATGATAGCAAAGAAAAATCATTATAATGATGACTGCGCGATTTTGCGACAGCGTCGATGATAACTATCGCGTTCTACTGTCGCCGTGCGACCGCGGCTCACAAAAGGGAACCGTTTAAATGATGATTGTGATCGTAATGTATGTACATACAATCGATGTACGTGGATGTATCGTGTACAACAACGATGCGGGCGTTGAATGATTACTATTGCAAATCCAACGGATATTTCATTGTGCATACGAACGCGAATGGTAAAATTAAACGACGATAAAAATAAATAAATAGTATATTTACAAAATAAATTAATAAAATAGTTTTGAACACGTTTCTATATACGTAATATGTAATAATAAAGTAATTAAACGTAGACTATTATTATAGCTTTATAATATATTTTCTACGCGCTATGAACAAAATCTTAATATCAATTCATAAATATAATTATGTAACCTACACGATAATAGTTAAACATGTGATCTAAGTGCAAAACAAAAACTGCTCTACACAGCGTGTCTTGCTGAACGTTAAATACCTTCAACGAGGCACATCATCATGGAGACAAAAATGGTTTTGTGAATATCAATTTACGTGTGATGTACTCAGTTCATGCGCTTGCGAACATTCGCACGCACGCACACGAACTCATACTCAACAACACACATACTCATACTCATTCTCAACAACACACACACACACACACACACACACATACGCACACATTCACACATTTATAGGATTATATAAATTAAATCTTCGTAAAAAAAATTAAACAAAAAATAAATGACCTTCGCAATAATACTGAATTTTTTTTTTTAAACCAAAATACCGATTACGTAACAATGTGTATACGCCTCGAGGTGAATAGGTTTTTTTTCCGAAACGTTTTATATTTGAGATCTTTGCCTATCAAGCGCAAATACGTTATATTCGACTAAAAATATATTAAATGTTATACCATACAGTCACGTGCGTATAAAAGTTATAATAATTGTACACTACAAAAAAAAAAAAAAAAAAGAAAAAAATAGCCTACTTAAATTTTAATTAATTTACACTTAAAAAAATTAAATACGTCGCATAAACGATACTGTACATTGTGAATGAATAATTTGTAATATAATACACTTAAAATTACTTAGGGATAATACTATGTAATCACAATAGTTATAATTGTATAAATGTTATTACCATTATATTAAAATACATACATAGTTTCAAGTTATTTAACAATAATATTATATAAGCCAACACGCGATTCGAACAACTTTGGTATTTTATTTTATTTTTTATTTATTATTATTATTATTTATTTTTTTTTTTTTTTTTTACTGCGCAAACAAACCCTATTTTACAATTCCGTATAATGTTTTTTTAGGTCTTATGGTGCTGTCACAAACAAACTATACAGCTGACAAACATTCGACCCAAGTCGTCTGGAAAGAAAAGAAAAAATAACTTTTACAATTCGATTTTTTTTTTATTCTGTACAAAAAGTAACCACGAGGTTTTTGAAACATACCGGATTTCATGCGTGGATGTATATTCTAATATACAACAATATTACTAGACGTAAAATCCGAGATGGAACCACATATACTATAAAAATATTTACAATTAGTCCCTTGTTCAGATGTTCAAACTTAAGAGAAATAAAAATTATCTTAACATGTTTGGCTCACAGGTTTTTGATAATGCAATGGTCATGTCCATACATTGCTGTCGTACAAGTTACTGCGATGTAATTGTATTGCATCATACGATAATTGCGACGACGGAACGTTCGACGACATATTACATTGAAAACGAGAGCAAGCAAGGAAATGTTTTATCTTTGACCGGAGATCGGCCGTACAAAAACTGAACAATTGAATTATTAATTTAAGTAACGTGACAACGTTGGAAGATAAAAGTTTACACGCGCGTGCGAACGACGATTGCCATAGACGATTTAGGCTACGCGTACGAGACAGTTTTACCGCGTCAGCGATAAAAACAAGTCCGCGGAATCGTAATGCCTTCGATGAGATTTCGGAAAAAGCTCGAAATCAGGATAAAATGAAAACAAGCACGAATAAAAAAATATACATAACGCGTATCCCTTGTTCGAACTGAGTGCAAACCCGATATATTATACACATAAAAGGAATATATGCGATTTAACGTGGTACAGGCCAAAAAGCCTGTTCGGACTTGCCATCGTCATACTGTCAAGGATATTTCTTTTTTTCACGATAGCGGGCGTCGTACAGTTTTCACGTAAAATAATATAAAAACATTTTCGTAGATCGTTTTTCACGAGTATTTGACTTCGTTGAAAACCGCGTTAATTGCTCGCTGTCTGCTGCTGCTGTTGCAACTGCAAGTGCCCAGTGTACAGGTCACCGTTCAGATGTAAAACAAACGGATTCGCGTTGTTATTCAGTCCTGTGAAAAGCAAAAATGAAACAAATCAGACACGGAAGAAAAATAATATAAAACAATAATAATGATGATGATATTCATAATAACGCCACGATGAAGTGTTACTTATATTTAATTATTACATAATTATGGTACAACCACAACTTAATGAGGCCAATATAATGTGTGTGTGTGCGTTTATATTTTAAAACCAATGGATGCATAACATTTTTTGCATATGAAAATAACTATGCATATTTCAGTCTAAAATGTTAAACTTTTAGTTTCATACACCATGACGACTGTCGGGTACACTATGCACTCGATAACGTTTCGTGTTTATCTATCAACATACATGATATATCTTAATGTTAAATTTAAGTTTTTATTTTTAAACAGATAAACTCCAAACATATATAAATATTATTTCAATCGTTATGATTGACAAATTATGTGCGGGTAAATATCTAGTAGTTATACATCTACATCGTTCACTGATCCACGCAAATGACTTAAGATATTTTTTTAAATTTCATCTCATATTTTTCGTACTTAACAATAAGTATTGAATTTTTAAAAATATATTTCGCTTCGGAAACTATTTACGAATTGAAAAATAAATATTTTGAAGACTTGAAATCGAGAAATGTATTGAAAAAACAGGGGGAAAATCCGCTCGATCACATGATGTGTTTACATTTATTCGAACATTTCCAATCTTGCGGTAGCCGAATGATGTGCAAAAAGTTGTTTTTGTTAAATGACTGTCATCGGTGATAACTCTCGGTTTTCGTAAAATAGTGATCACATCGTGAACCACAGCTTTAATAATAATTGGCAGACTTGAAAATCTCATCCACGAATTCGATGGATCACTCGTTAATCGTTATCCTTTTATAATTGTTTTATTGGCTGAATTAAGGTACACTTATCATCAACAATGTTATGGAATTTTTTATATTTACGGAAACACTGGTATTCACATTAATTGAATGATTTATTTTTTTTTTTAATTGTCAATGTATTGAAATTACTTTCCTTATTCGGACTACATTTTTATGAAATTCGAAATGTTTTTTTTTTCTAATTTTTATTCCAGAGAATTCTAAATAAATTTTAATTTTTTTGGATTTAAAGAAAAACAATTTACTAAAATCAAAAAAAAAAAAAAACGTACAAATTATCACGGTTATCGAACTAAAAGTCGATTATTCATAACTTCATTAGTATCTATAATAATCAACAAATCGGAACAACACTATTATTATTAAGGATACCACCGATAGAATTATTACATTCCTCTGCTCGTTTTAAATATTATAAATTTTAAATGCTTACAATAAGTTAAAGCTGTCGGTTCAACTATTATTATTTGTTTGTAATTTTTTTTTATAAAGTTCTGATTCGGAGTAGAAAGTTAAAAATAGGAAATATGCTTTTAACAGTGATTTAAAACTACTTGATAATTCTTCAAAAAATATAGCGAATGTCTTCATTTGTATTTATATATTTTTATCGTCCTTTCAACAAATGAATGAAAATTTAATTGTTTAAATTGAGTAGCTAAAAAATTAAAATTAAACACTATTCATTCTAGTAAATAATGTTCATAGAAAAAATAAGTGTAACGCCTTATAACAATTAAGTATGTACACTTAAAATACATATTTGTAAATATAGTTGAGTCTTTATGTCGTAAGTATAGTAAGTAAGGTAATAAACAACATCGGTATCATATTTTCGTACAATTATCTGGGAAATGGTGGAAGAAGAAAACAGTGCACCTAATTATGCGTTAACGTCATGCATAAATAAAAATATTTTATTGATATAGGTAAATGTATCCGAAGTGAATAATATAAACGGTATTCGAATTTCTTTGTTTTAATAATGCACGTTGAGTTCATACGCAGGATAATGAAACAATAATATTAAAATCAGCATTTATAAACGGAATGAAAACACTGTCACTCAAGCATTCATTTATTTTATTTTATTTATTTATTTATTTATTTATTTTTTTATTTTTTTATGATGAAAATAGTTTAGTTTTCCAAACAAAAAATAGTTATCCTATATAGAAAATACAGAAGAAAGGTTTTTATGTTGTTATTTTATCATCTCGATTTCCATCGCCAACAATTGAGGCCAGATCCGCTCTACCGATCTGTGTCTGTGTATAATAATAAAAAAACAATACAAAATATACGCGATTTAAACGTTAGTTAGAATAATAATAACGTGGAGAAGAGAGAAAACAAACAATTCCTTGGCCAAAGTCGTAGAAGGATTTGGAAAACAAACGTCATGAGGTGTACGTACAAAGGGTAATACGGCGAAAAGTTGGTAGGACTTAAGGCAATAGAGAAGGAAGGAAGCTACTGATGCGGAACAGTCGAAGCGCCGTCATAGCCCACACGGGTTTTAATTAAAGTCGTTTGGAGGCTTTTATTATTTGTTGCTTGCTTTTTGTCTCGACCACGCGTATTTCTTTGTATTATACATTCGTACCTCGTCCCCTCGTTGATTCTTATTCTCTGTTCCTTATTCCTTATTTGTGATTTACGGTATATACATATATATATATTATTACAATGTGTCGTAGACCATACTCTAAATTGTGTGTGCTCGGAGCCCGGATAACAACTATACGTTGTACATAGCATGTGCAGGATATATATTTTGTTTAACGCGGTTTTAAAAGTCGACGGCAACGCGTACTTAGAAGATTAGCTATCAGTGGGCTTAAGCCGGCATGAGAGCCGTCCAAGGATTAAACGCCTCGAAATAATGAAATACCGCAGCTACCTATGTCGTATATTTTATATATTATGTATAATACACATATACATATATGTGTGTGTGTGTGTGTGTGTGTGTGTATTTTATATACATACACGTATTATAAAGCTATGTACCTTTATATGTATGTCAGTGTTTCGGAAATAACTACGTAGGAGTTTCCGGAAATACGCTTTATTAAAGTCTAGGATAACGGATTAAGCTGCACCGGGTACTTATGTATACAGAGTATTCGGGACTTTAGTGTACAATAAAAATCACGTGTGTCTCGTGTTACGCGCGGTATTTATTCACAACAGGTGTGCGGAACTAAACTGTTTGAATTGAGCGATGAAAAAAATATTTGTTAGCTCTATTATTGGATCAAAGAAGTAAATATCAAGCATTTCAAAATATATTTAAGACGTGTTACAACAATGAATGAAATACGCAGAACCATTTATTATCTATAATCTCCAAAGAAGATTATCTAAGAAAAGTTGTGCCGTGAACTAATTGCGGATAGGTCATGGTTGTTGGCGACTTTTGGATATGATCAGTTATAAAATGTCTCCATTTATTGATTTTTTTCGAAAATAAAAATAAAAGGCTGGGTAATATTAGGGATTTTACTTACTATTCTGTAGTATTTTGAAAGTTTGAATTTTATTTAGATGGAATTTCATTGAAAAACCTCAAAGTAAAAGACTATAAGTCCTTTTATTGCTCTGACTGTCTGAGTAGTGAGTTGTATAGTATATTCCATTCAGTGATTTTCGCTAGTATAATTTTAAGGGTACATCATCGATCATAATTATTTATGGTTTGGAAATTGAAGGAATTGCACATTGTTCTGTATGTTCCCAGTTTATAGCAGACCAATCTAGAAATCTGAACTAAACAATGGTGAGTTAAAAAATCGAAAATTTAAAATGCATATGTTGCATATTTTGTTAATTTTAGCTAAAAATAATGCATATTTCATATTTTCTAAAAAAAACTTAAATAACTTTGAAATTTTATTTTCCTGTATATAACCTGTATATTTCAATTAATATTGAACAAAAAATTTAAAATTATCATCGAAGATATTTATCACCGTTATCACAGTCAACAATTAATTGAATAACAACGATACGGTACACATTTAGTCTATCACGCTAAAATGCCAATGTACTTGGGCACTTTTTATCTTATTGTCAAAGTGCCAACCAATTAAACATTTTTTTCAGTTACAAATAGTTTTTGTGTATATTATTAATTTATTAACAATATCAGATGTGTTTTTTTTTTTTTTGAAATTCAGAATATTTTTTTTTTTGCGTATTTATTAAAATTGTTTTTGTTTACGAGTTTTTAACATTTTTAATGTATATTTTGCAATTTTTTCGTGCATATTTAGCCTTTTTTATCTCCTACAACTTCCGAGTCCTAATTATTATTCTTTTACAATTAATGTGTATTTTCCATTTTTCATTATATATTAAATCTTATGTATTTAACAGAAGTTCGAATTGTAGCAGGTTTATATTTATCGTATTATAATTTATCGTTGTGTTTATGAAAATAATGTTTTCAACGAGTGAATGTTATGTAACGACTGTTTTAGAACGAGTAAAAGATACATTTGTATTATATCCTTAAACGCGCGTAAAATTGAGGAACGACTATTGTTAATTAAACTTCACGACATATGAAACATATTTTGACAAACGAATAAAAAAAATAAGCACACACACACACAATTAATATTAAATCTGTGTACAGCGCGAAATAAAAATTAGTGTGCTTGCCTCCGTTGACGAGTGCATTAGTTTTGGTAAGTTGACCTCTGTAGACGCCGGTTTTTGTTCTGCGCGTAACACAAATTGCAAGTCCATTGTTGTTAGATGCACCTGAAAGAAATGATCCTGTATCAGTAATCGCTTCACAGTGTAATATATTGTATTTGATAGTCATTATACGTATTTATACGTGTCAAATATTATTTATATATTATTATAACGGTTAAAGATAACATAATATATTATATTTTCTAAGTCTGTTGCGTATAAATAAATACGAAATTTCTACCACCATAGTATACCAATAATTCAACCGTTTTCTTTGGTGCGCCTGCAAAGTATATATAATATCATACTTTTTACGACACTAAAAATTCAACGTCTTTATTATACTCAATAAAATGCTGTATAGTTGTTATAAATAAAACTTGTGACGATACTTTTTGCAGAAGGAAACACGGAGACTGACTTCTTTCCTTATGACCGCACAATAAACATCTTTCTCAAACTCTGCCCGTGCGCGGATTCGCGTCAACTTTTCAAAATAGTAATATATATGTATATTTATAATATGTGAGTGTTTTTTTATATTTTCAAAAACATGTTCCTAGCAAACTTAGTTTACTCGAGGCAGAGGATTCGCGTTTTTCGTGAAAATTATTTTTAGTCCCATCTTTCTCCATAGTTCTCGTTCTGTTTCTGTCGTTAGAATAAAATATTATTGATAAAGTATAGCTGATAATAGATTTTCCATTATAAAGGCTGCTTCATCACTACAGGCAATATCAGTAAAGAATAGGTGACCTAATTACTAATCAGCGCAAATAAAAACCGTATGATGACCGGATGACTAAAAAAAACTTACAATGACCCTTAAGGACGACTCATGAAATATATAATTTATTAAAATTATTTTGTTTAATAATAGTTTGCAATACGTCAATATCATTCATAGCTTAAACTTTAATGTAAAACTTTCAATAATTTGAATAATATATATTTTTATCCTCCTTAAAATGGCCATTGAACTTAGCATTCAGTAACCTCTTTTATCTGGAAAATAACAAAAATAACCTTAAAATATCTATAGACTATCACTATAACCTTAGATAAAAATAGGAATTTATAATAATTGAAAACAAAAATAATTCTTAAACCAATTTCATTATGCAGTAGGAAAAGTTTGAGGGTAATGAAGTAGATAAAGATAACGAAACGAAACTTACACAACTATTTACGTAGAAAAACCTGAACAAATTTCTGTTAAAACCACCAGACCCTTTATTTTTCTTCGAACTAAATATCTGCTATATTTAAAACACTCGATTGCATTTTCAATTTTTCCTATTTTTGTCAATTCCCTTTTCAATCGAATCAAGTTTTCAATTTAAATTGAATAATTTCATTAATTCTAAACTAAACTTCAGTTTAATGTCAGAGCTTCGTCGTAAAGTGTAGGTAATCTAACATCTGATAACGATAACACATTATATTATAATAGCTTATCACGGCTGTTCAACTATACGAGTTTCTCTAGTAGGAAAAGGCACTGCTGGAAAATAAACGTAAAACGCATTCGATGTAATCAAATCGAACGAAACAACGATGTCATTGTGAAACGAATAACAGCGTTTTCCCAGGAACTAGAGGTTAAGATAGGTTTTTCGAATAATTCAATCACTCTGAACCCGGTTTACTTACCCCAGAGACGTATTTACATTTTTGGCGCCCTGGGGCACTGTTTCTTAAGCGCCCTCTTTTAAGAATAACCTATAAATAAAATCGTTTATAAGACACTGGTATGTAGATTTATACAGAGCGGAAAAAAAATATTTATAAATACGATTATTTTTTTTCAGTTATTCATTCGCGATAGGTCAGATAATGTAATTTATTTTGATAATAATAGAAAGTAATTATTGTGCATTGTTTCAAGATTCTGGATTCTGACGCCCTCTCAAAACTTGGCGCCCCGGGCCAATGCCCCCTTTGCCCCCCCTAAATAGGTCCCTGACTTACCCCTCCCCCACCGTATTAATGTCGCGTTAATTATTTTGGCTTCTCGGTATTTATACGCTCTCGCCCGACTACATCGCAGCTGACAGACACGTGCGGGTGTTTCCATGTCTCCTGGGAAAATCCTCGGAGAGATCTAAGCGCACAACGACTCTGTTATCGTACGAGACTCACCGGCCGTGGGCGACGTGTTGATGTCCATTTCGACGACGTCCTCGTCGACGATCGGCGATGCTCGCCTCGCGCCCAACGCGTACCGCACAACGTCAGACGCGGTCGGTGGCGGGCTGTCCGCGTCGCTCGCCTTCGCCTCGTCACCGCTGGAGTAGCCGCGCGGCGGCGTTGACCGAGGCTCCGTCTTGATGCGCTTCACCGCGGACACGTCGGCCGCGACACCGTCCGCCGCCGCCTCGTCGCCGCGCTCGTCCTCGCTGTCGTTGTTGTTGGACGTCCTCTTCTTGCCCAGGTTCAACGCCTCGCTCTGTTCCGGCACGTCCGTGGCCGCCACCGCGTTCGCCATCGGTCCCTTGTACACGGGCGACAGGTTGAGCGCCGCGGCCGCCGTGTACGCGGCCGCGGCTGCTGCGGCCGCCGACGGGCTCGAGGGTAAGCCTGCGAACACAAAACACGATTTAAGTACATGCGCGCGCGAAGGTTCGAAAATCAAAAAAATGTTGATTGGTTTTTTTTTTTTTAAACTCGAACAATTTCAAATCAAGCTTCCGCGTAAATGTCCCGTACAACAGTTAAGAGATATATTGTTGAATACAATTAATTCGAACGTTGATCGAAAAAAAAAACACACACAAAAGAATTATTAAATTATGTATATTGTTTAAGCAAAAGTTGCAATATTTGATGCATAAAAAAATTGGATCTCTGTTTTCGTACATAATATACGTGTCCATTCCGTGTTCGACGATATAGTTTTTTTAACCTTTATTTTTTTTTTTATTTGGTTTGCAAAGTCCGTCGGATCCATACACATGGATTGAATTAATCGAAAAACAATAAGTTCATATTTCTTCGACAAAATGGACTATAGCATCATATATGTATATAAACCGACCTTTATCTGCAGTATGATACACGTATATAATATATTACAGCGGTCTTGGGTTGTTGAGGATACAAAAAAATGTCAAATATTTACGTTTACGAAGGTCGTTGGGTAAGTTATAAAAATAATGTCGACTCGTGATAGGTTAACCCCTTCACGGGTCTCCAAGGAATAGAAGTTTACAAAAAAAACAATGGTTTGTCAAGTTTATTTTTTAGTTAATTTTGAATATTCGAAAACTTTGATAATTGAATTAATCTTGTCACCAAAAAGATTTCCCATAGCAATAGTGTCCTTTCAAAAGGTCAGTGAAACTTACTTATACACGTTATAAAATATGAATTATTTATTATCTCTAGAAGGGCCAACATTTTTTTTTAATAGTGATATATTTTTACTTTATTAGAACGGACGTTAGTGTAGCATATGTGTTATACTTATATGGTGTCCAGCGAGGATTTATTGATTGCAATACAGATCTAGTGTTAATATGAGTTAATAGTTGTTAATAGTCAAAACTCTCAGTGTAATTGAATTCCGTTTTTTATTTGTAATAATTGAAACTACGAGTATATAGAATTAACTGATTATAATTAATAACTTTTTATTTTGCAAATAATAATAGTTTGTAATTTTACTTTAGATAGCGAAACATAAATAATTATACTAAATAATACTATTTTTGTCGTTTTTTTTAAAATTTTTTTTTTTTAAATTAAATTGTGCAAGTCAGTATGTGTATTTTAAATATATAACTTTGCACAGATTGTCAGTTACTGCATGCTCGTATGCCTGGACTAGGTTCGGAAACATATTGCTTACCTGCCCTAATTTTCGAAATTCGATAACCCAGAATAAGGGGTTGAGTTTAGTAAACAATATGGTACTAAATACACAAACAACCGTCTTCTTATATACCCCCGTCCTTTGGTTATTTACACCAACAACACCGGTGTGGATAATATTTCAATAGGTATAACATAAATACGGAATGCTGGAAATATCTAAATCCCTTTTACCCACTACACTCCTATCATTTTTTTGTAGCTAAACAATCGCTCTTAATAATCTTATAAACTAATAATGGACCTCCTTAGTTAGGCTTAAAACTAAATCAAACGAGTCTTGTTCAAGATTTGGCTTCACCTACTCTCTATAAAAATAATAAATAAAGATAACATTTTTGAACTTTGTTGGAAAAAATTTCGTATCGTGTAAATTATAATCTAATGACTATAATTATGACTATAAATCAGTCAAAACGTGTATAGACCGTTAAATTTTCATAAAGAACCAGCAGTTCTATTGGATGATATAGATTTCGAAATTTTCTTGTTTATAGTGTTCAATATAAATGAGAAAAAAATTGATAATCTGACTTTTAGCAATAAGAAAAGGTAAAATAATTATATTTTATCATATTTTCTAATTGTCTATACACTGGGCATTGATAGTAAGTTATATAAAAAAAAAATTCCAATATTAATACAATTCTTTTCTTTAATTCTTAAGGCTTACACGCGATACTTAAGTTATTCCTAAATTAAGGAAAGTAAATAAAAATAATTTTTATTAATAAATAATAATAATAATAATAATAATAATTTTATTAATTAATTTTTATTTTCATTTTTAATTATTAAAAACCAAAATCACTATGAAATACCGGAATATTCTATGGCAAAAGTAGATTACGAAATATGGTTTTTTTAAAAGACAATTTAATTTAATTTGTAAATAGTGTAAAGAGTTACTTCTTAATCGTTAAATTAACATTTATAAATTAATAATTGTTGATCGGCGCCGTAATTAGTGGTTGGCGGAATGAGTGTTCACCACAAGGGCGCAGCAAAGTTAGGGGACGAATAAGTTCGAATTGAGTTTAAATTGATTTTTTTTCTGTATAAAATTGTCCAAGGGAGCCACGGAGGGTTATTGGTTAAGGCATTGAAACAACATATTTATAAACACATGCTTAATATAACAAAATCATACGGTTGACGACCGATATTCGAAATCCGGATTGATATTTACCTATGTTATCTATGTTTAAACCAGCGCGTTTCAATTACGTTCATAAATTATATTTTATCCGAGTTGCGTCCTCGGTTTTTGTACAACACGTCCAAATTGCGTCTGCAATTTTTCCACAAAAATGTTTACTCTGTGAGTTTTTATTTGTCTTAAATTGGTTTTTTCAAAATGCAATTCTTCCAAATTGTTATAATACAAATTTATATCCGTGATAGTCAATGTACTTTGATCTCCTTTACGTAACTTCTGATTAAAAGATTTACATGACTTTTCATATGAATTAACGTGAGCTTTGCGTTTTAGTTTGTTACTCACTTTTTGATTATAGGTTACGTTTTTGTTGTCTTTGTTGTGATCATGATTTAAAACCTAAATATTATTTCACAATTTTCGTATAATTTAAAATAACACAAATATATATATATAAACATGATTCCTTTTGAATATTACCATTAAACATTTTTCGAAAACAAATTTGTATATATTAATACATTTTAATTGTTTATTTTTTTTACTAAACATTTGAATTATTTCAAGATTTGCATTATAATAATTTTATTGTAAAGTTGAAATTAAAAATATGATGTTAGATTTGATTATACGTTAAATTATTAAAATAAATGTCGCAGTGAAGCTGATGCTAACTCGTACAAAATTAATTGAATCAACACAATAAATAATAAAGTGCAAGTTTATCTACTAGTTTAGCACCAAACATATCACCTGTATTATATAATTCTTGCGGACGTAACTTGGATGTGTGGTGCAAAAACGACAGACACAAGTTGTCGAGAAATAAATGTTTGTTTTTAGGAACGTAATTCGTATTCAACCTCATATACATAGGCGAAATTACGACACAAGTCATCTAGCCATGGCTTAGTATCTTAGTCTAATGTTTTAGTTGATATATAAATCAATTAGGTACTTAAAAGTTATACAGATATTAACTAATTATTTATAGTATTAAAATATGGATTGTAATCCTCGTTCAGCAGTACAATAATACTAGTATAATTATACCAACTTGTAATATCAGATCGAAATCCTCTCATAGCAGCCTTTGGTAGCTTTTTGTTTTCTAGATAATTGTAAGTTAGCTATGATAGAAGGACAAGCTTAGAATCGAAAAAGATACTGATAAAGCTATCGTAAGGTGTTATATAGATGGAATTCGACGATTGCACGTTATTGCAAAAGCATTTTTTTTGACAGGCCATATCAAATTTGATTATTGTTTTTATATATACCAAAAGTTCTTAATGGTTAGAACACGATTGCGTACGTTTGTCCTTTTTGGCAACACGATTGCATATGTTTGTAGATGGGTTAAAAGTACCTTTAAGAAAAAAATAAATAAACACGATTGCGTATGAAATTGTATGCAACGTTGTCAAATTTACTGATTTCATCGTATTAATAACTATGCTTGCGTAACACGTTTTAATTGTACAAAGCCATTTATGCATTTCGTCTTTACGTGTTCTTACATGCCTATACTTATTAAAATTTAAAAGAACTAACTGTTTTCCTTTTTCGGATTGTATAAGCTTAATTGTATTTTCCATATTACTAGATTTCGGTATTATCGGTAATACTCAACAAAAATGTAAACACTCAACGCACTACAATCATCAACGATCGACTGAAACTCAGAAAATACCGAATAATGTAACGAAATATTTGTATCGTCATATTTGATACCATTAACGTATTGTTAGATAGTAAGAGCGATACAAGTGATAAAAAGCAATGTATTTATTAACTTTTTCTAATTCACTCGTATAATCATGTGCAAAAATGAACAAAAAAAGAAAATCTTACAGTAGAAATCGACAAAAAAACCCAACAAAACCAGCAGATACCTAATACGAAAAAAAAATAAGATTTTATCCGTTAATGAGTTACAATTTTGGCCTTATCTAAATAAAATATCTAGTTTTGCATAGGTTTATACATTTTTATGAATCCATAATACATTTCATAGCCTAGTATTAACTCAAATAATAATAAAATAAAATGTTTTGCCCAATGTTATATGTAAAAACATCACAAATTATAACAAACATTGATGGATAAAACGTGTATATGTGTACTTGATAACAAGGAAAATTCTCTAATGAGATTGTGACCAATTGTCGTTTTTATGTATTCAATGAAGGCAATGTAGCTAATTCAGACAAATTGTATTTTATGATACAAATATAATTTAGATAATTTAAGAATAATCATAAAAATAAAATGAGATGCTAAGACTTTAATATTGACTTATCAGAAAATTGCTGTGGTTTTCCCTTTAGTTAAATACATAAATCCTAAGGATATGTTGGATAGGCATAATATATTATATTTACAGAACGTTATTATAATAAATTATAATAAATTACTTATTTTTGCGTGTAACAAATCTATTTGGAACATCGGACTATTGAACATGATACAACTGACAATATTAACAAAAGCAAATTAGTATGGTAAATAAATAAAAAAATTATTTGAACGCCATTCTATATTCTATACACGTGTCTGTTTCTAACGATCATTATACGCGTCATTGACAGTCATGCGTAACTATGCTCATAGATGGCGCGGTTAGTACCCATAATATTTCATTGGTCGAATCTAGTAATCTGGTATTCATATTTTGATGTAATTTTCCACATATAATTTGGACGTTGTTTATAGATATGTTATTTACGGTCATTTTTATTTTACTTACTTGGAATGGGTAGTCTCGGCATAGTGTTTTGGTTCGCTCTGACAATGTCCATCCACATCAGCATGCTAAGAAGTTCTGAAAAAATAAAAGAAAAATTATTAAGGAATGGTAGTATCATATAATAATACACGTTTCTTCGAAAACAAAATTTTTAATTCACATCCCACCACAAACGCAGACCAATAGCAGTATTCCCGAAGAATTGTCTTAAGAATCAGCTAAATCAGAGAAAACATTTTGTGGTGGGGAAAGACGCATTAGTCTTAAGTTCTTGCAAGAGTTATTATTATGTGTAACGTCACGTCGTCTCTATGGCGAATACAAGACAAGCTATTTCCTTTGCACTCCAATCAAAACGATCTAAAAATTAAGACCACCGAAAAATACGTTATTTGTTATATATTAAACATTTTTTTTGTATCTAATGCAATAATTGTTCATTAATCATCAATAATATAGTTTGAGTAATCGTATACAGTATTTGTACCTAACTACATAAATAATATTATTTATAAAAGTAACTTTTTATTAAGAAGTTAATCAAATTTGTAACGGTTTGAGTTGTAACGAATAATTTTAAATATACCATAGAAAGTTAACATTATTGACAAAAGATTAAAAATCCTGAAGGCCACCAAGTTAGACAAAGTGATCTGAAGGATTTACTCTCATTCAAATCGAGAGATCGTACGCAATCTGTCTGAACAGTTGCACAATATCAGATTGTAAACACTCAACGTGCCTGGCGTAATTCTTCAAAAACATAAAAATGCAGTAATGTTAAACACAAAAGCGTATATTTTAAATTTTTGATTAATCAAATGTGAAAACTCGAATAACGACCAGTCTAATGATATCCGTCGAATAAGAGAATTTGAGATGAATTCGTTTCTCAGTCTCGAAACTACAAAATGTTTAATTTTGACGTATAGTTTTGGGTGGATCGACACCATTTTATTTTTGATAACAACCTGTTTTCCGAGGGGTTTTGAACTGGATAGCGTTGGATTATTACAGCATAAAAGCATAATTTACTGTAGTCGTGACAATAATAGTACACGATCGTTGTCCGTGTGCTAACACGATGTGACGAAACGGTCACACGTAGAATAATACATGCATACACAGCGAGACAGTCTGTGCGACGGTGGCGAGGGCGGGAGTGACGGTAACGGCTGCTGCGACCTTTCGCCGTTCCCATAAAACACATTTTCGTGTAAAACTATATTTTATTTAATTTACAAATACTTATATACATAATATACGTATAGCGGCCATATCAAAATAACCACATGTCTCTTGTTTGGTCTCGAAAACGATATTAATTTTGTCACACGTGTTTTTCTCCCACACGTCTCGCAATCCGTATAACGTCTCGATTATATGCGACCAAACTAATAACATCGAAATAGAAGTACGAAATATCGCAAATTTCTGCCAGCTCAGGTACAGTGTTGACTATTATTATTAATACTATTAGAATATAAAAAGATGCTTAATTTATATATTTATTATTCAAATTTATTTGAACTTTAATACGACTACGCGAATATTATCGAAATAACTTTACTATAACACACTATGGTACATATATGCACAACAAAATGTTACATGATATTGTTTTTCTCTTCAATTTGCTAATTTATGATTAAAATATCACGTGTAAAATCGGATGAATAGACGAAAGTGAGGTTATAGATGATCGCAATAAATTGATTTATTTTGCTCGACATAGGTGTATGTTTTCTATTTCTATTTCTACGTAAAGTATATACGCATAAATACATAATATACGACTCATGTAACGTAGATTATAATGTATTTTATTAACATTTTTCGTGATAGTAATCTATAAGTTGCGTGTATGTCACATATGTAAACTTTATGATGAACGATGATTATTTTGATTAATATAACTTAAGTCCAAATACACTATATAAAATAGTATGTATATATATATATATATATATATATATATATATATATATATATATATATATATATATATATATAATATATATATATATATATATAATAATAAAATAATATATATATATACATACAGAATTTAATTTAAGTGTTATATTTTACCTACTGAATTTGTATCTATAAATGTCGAATTGAAAGTTATGATTAATACCTTTTTTTAAAAATTATAAAATTAAAAAATACCTATGATGATGGTATCGTTAAGAAGTTCCCAACCAGTGGTTGACCTCGACAACCAGGAATTAAAGACGAAATCAAGAGAAACACCTATATAATTATAGCTCAATGCAATTACGATAATCAGTACGCAAGAGACACGCCACAAGGCATGCACGTAAGTGTATTAAATCATAAAAATGGAATAATTAATACCTTAAAAGTACGGGCACCCCACAAGTTTTTCGAAAACGTGTGTACATATAATTAAAACAATATAAAATTAATGATCATAAAGATTATAACAATGATATAACAATGATAATACTAATTGGGTCACTCATGGCGACGATAATACATAAAAACTGGTTGGCCATTAACGAAGGTGGCGGCAACAATGCGTCTGGTGGTCCAACCATGTGGGAACTAAGAGGGTAGCTTGCGACCTACGTAAAGGAAATGTACTGGCGAATGACAGACGTGGTAACGGAACGGGTGATAGTATCAAAGGTCCTACACAACCACGATGCAAAAGGGGTAACAAAAAACGCACAAAAAAGTCTCCATTGCTAAACGCCTAGACGTACTTGTTCCAACAACGTTTAGACCAACATATACCCATCGGTGACCATATCCTGAGCCTGCTTCGAACAAATGCGCTATGGTAGCAGACTTAAAGCGATATAATACCGATCGGTGTACATAATTTTAAAATGTCTTTCTAAGTTTAGATAATGGTTATTAAAATACAAACAAGAATCTTAAATTTGTACAGGTTTTAATCTTGATATAAAATCAGTAAAATCAATTTTATATCTACATCGCAAAATTCACCTGCGGAAGTAGCAAATGTGCATTGTGGAAGTTCACAATGACACAGCGACTATAAGCGTTATTTTTTTACTTTTTCCAGCGGAATATATTACGATGTCCGAAGCTGTAAGGTAGTGATGATATTGGTGATTCGAACCAAACCACGGTTAACGCGTTTATCAATATCGATTATTGCACGTGTAATGGGTATGCATCGACATATGACTTATGTACACATCGTGGATTAAATGCCGAATTGACGTCAATCAAACGATATAATAATTATATTACGTAAACAATTTCCTGAATTATGTGACCTATTACACACACAAACACACACATACACGCACACACACATATACACTAACGCAATTACGTACATGTATAATATTGCAATTTTCTCAATTATTGTACATATTCAATATTATGTTCATCATATTAAAAAACGTTAAATCGTGACTTATTATTCTAACGAGACAATAAAATAATAAACATCTACTACTAGATAACCTAATGTTTCTTCTTCGTAATACCAATTTATGACTTCCTCGTTCATGAAATTCATGTTGCAAACTATTATATTATATTTTATCCAAATGTCTTGAAATACAAACAATTAGTACAAAGATAGTTTTTTTTTTTTATTATTATGCGATTTTCATCCCAGCGTGTACTATACTGTATTTATACTAAATTAATAATTAAATTACTACTGTCGCATTTAGAATCGGGACTTCTAAATATTTCAGAAGAGAATACTAATATTGCTTAAAAATATAAATCAATACACTCGCTGTAATGGCCGTGATGCTCATGACAAGATTGACAAAAATATTTTAGAAGATTGTATACTGAAGTTCAAAATCTAATCCACCTCCAATTTTTCCTTTTACGCCTTCGTATTTTTTAGTTGAATGGACATTTTGTAAATAAAACGAAATATCTTACCATTATATTACAATATAAACTTTTCGATAAAAACTGTATATTATATGCAATAAAAGACATGTTAAAGTGTAATAATCGTAAACAAACAAGTTTAATTTATAAATCAATAACAGTTTTATTGCTCGAATATTTAATTGATTATTATGGAGTATTAACGTTTTAGTTTTGCAAGCTCTAATGATCAAATAAGTCGAAAGAAGTATTTTGTTATATTTTAATTTTTTCTTTAATTATAATTTTGTACAATCTTATAGGTACTATTATCAAGTGATGATACTAATGATATGCTAAGAAAGTCTCTTCCTTTCATCGGATAATTTTTAAATATTTTGTTACGTTTAATTAAAAAAGTTTTGGATCACCTGTACATTGTAATAATATCGTACCTAAAACATAATAACACTAACTGCAATGTATGAACAACAAATAATGATCCACTTCATCCTGATATCTGAACTAAATACCTAATTATAAACCATATGTTTTTATTTTATGATATCGTTACAATTAGTAAAAACTAAGGTATATAAAATTATATATGAATACATCCACGTGATAGAACAAAAAGAACAATACCAAAACAAAAGGTTAAGACCTACGATAAAATTAATGTAAGCTTTTTTAGAGGATTCAGTTATGAAATATAATTCCATTACATGCGACAGCTTTGGTTATATTATATTTTTACCATATATTCTCTTGAAGTATTTTAAAATATACAACAAAATTCCTCGGTTTATCCAGGATTTTTTCTATACTAGATATTGAACATAGTATATTACATCTCACTATAATAAAAATACTATACAATACAAAAATGTTTATGAAAAATGTGCATAAAAAATATAAAGCATAGTTAAATATTTTTAAATATATAAACGGTCTTAAAAATACACAGTTATCCTTACATAAAAATATTATATCTCAGTGATCCCGATAAAAATGTATTCGTATTGTCTTTGCGTAAAATTAAATTACCGCGCGCATAAAAGGAACGCGAGCGCAATAGAATTTTTTGATAATCAATTCAGGTAAGCTCAAATCTGACTATTGAATTGACTTTCAACAAATTGTTTATAAACGAATCGGCTTCTGAACACACGGACTGAAACTATTCTATAAGTCTCGGGTTTTCAATGATACATAACATACATAACATTTTGTATGCGTGGGTACCATCAATATTTTTTGGCTAACACTTCCAAGAGTAACTGTGATTTGACGGTGGATTTATTGGAACCATAATTCCAGGACAAATATTTGAGCACGGATATCAACTAGGTTCGGGATCTACTCAATAATTATTCCGACACACGTCATGTAATACGTATAAGGATTTTTAGATCAAGTGTATAAATACTAAGAAAATGAGTAATGAAACAAATTGTTTGCTTTACATACTTTTTCAAACACTGAATCCAGCGATAGCACACACTTGTATGTATTCATATACACCTTTATGGAAGCATATACATACACGGTTCGTACCGGGTCGACATGAAGAGATATAAATACACAGTTGTCGTCGTTGTGACACATTATGCATGAATACGCGTATAGTCTTTATGCGTAAGATTTCCGAAACACTGCAACGTGGCCGTTTATTAACGTGTGACAACGGAAATTTTGTTTTTTTTTGCTTCTCCCTTCCCCCTCGTTTACATAATTAACCGTCCAACCCGGTATTTGCCGTCTTGATACGATTCCAACGAGTTCCCTTTAACGCGTTTTTGATCGCCTGCACCGGTACCGCCCGTAACTAATGAAGATGTCTGATGAATGAGCAGAAATTAGAACGCATGCAGCGAGAAATTTATTTTATTTTTTCTATTTCGTTTTGTTTTTTCTCCTCGTCATCATTTCTCCGCCGCAGAACCGAATAACGTGTCTATCTAAGCGCTTTTGGTAGAGTTTCAAAAACGATCCGGGCAAGCACGTACGTTTGCAATATTATAATGAATTTTTATGTAGCATATCGTTGGACACTTATAGGATTATGAATTTCTTCGTACTTCTTAAGGATTAATAGTTTCAAAAATTAAATCTGATTCAGATATTAACGACTTCAAAAATGTGAATCACATGTTAAATTGTTCAAATGGTTTTTTTTTTTTTTTATGTCGTTTTCGATATTTTTAGTTAATGTTTAAGATATTTAGCAAAAATTGCTTTTATTAAATCTGAGGATTAATTATTTTTGTTAAATTACCTACGTAAGGGAAATTAATTTTTAATTTTTGTAATGCTGTAAATTTTGGATACCTAACCTAACCTTAAATTTGTATTCGTTGAGCTAAAATAAGAGATATTTAACGAAAAATTATATAAATTAACTTTCGTAAAATACTTAAAAATATTTTTTACTAATTATTTTATAAACCTGTTTATATTTTTAACAATTTTATGATTTAAAATATAAAATATTGAATATAATTTAATTAAAAAAAATTTATTGGTTATTTTAAAATTTATAGATGTGTTTATTTTAATGCATGTATGTAATAATATTAGATGCTTAGTTGTTTGTAAAAACAGTATGTATGGGTATAAATATTTATATTATATATAAATAAATAAATAAATATATATATATATATATATATATATATATATATATATATATATATATATATATATATAGCCTTATCAAACAAGAATGACGGTAGGGAAATATTTCTCATCGTCTTTGTGTCACCTAAGTATATAATATTATTATTAAGTGTTTATCCTAAATCGTTTCCTTACGGAAATCTATAGTTTTGTATTTTTTTTTTTCATATTTTTACGCGTGGGCCTATCTCTTGGCACAACATATGTCTGTGTCTGTGGCACTTCTAAATAAGTATGCGAGACGAACATTTGAGATTAAAAAAAAAAACCAATTGTCACGAGTTTACGTTAAAAAGATATCAGCATGTCTGTTTGTCTGCTGTCGCGTGGCAGCACACGCGCGTGTGGGCACATAATATTGGCGAGAAGGAGTTAGGCCGTTAAATTAGTGTCGATGACCGTTGTAGTATATTAGATGATTCACGGACAAAATTTTATTTTTCCCAAAAAATTGTTAAAGTCCATCGGACGCATAAATAATACACTTTTAACAGTCAAACTGTTGATCAACCGGGTAAAAAATATCAAGAACGGTTTTCGTCTTTTATTATATTATTATGACGATTTCAGATTTCAGCGTTAAAGACGCATACCTACTTATTTATGTGTCAACACTTACGATGGTTAGTTACGATGACAATGGGCTGCAAAATAGAAATACCCATGATCATGAAAATAATGATTTTGCTACGACAGAAAAATTTCACGGAAATGATATTTATTAGATTCTGGGCTAATAACGTGCTCAAAATTGATAAAGTACCTATGAAGTGTCTTATTCTAGATCTTACGAAGGATTGTAACGTATGCCCGTAGCTCATTAATGTATTATAGCCTTAGAGTAGTGAGAATTCAAAAAAAATGTTATGCAGACCAATATTTATAGATTGTTTACACTCTTTATAAACTGTGCAAAAACAAAATAATTGCTTTAGCGTTCACACGATGCCGAATCGGCGGTTTTGCCGTATAGTCGATTTTACAGTATAAGCCAGTGACAATATAATTGAAATGCGTGTGTTCAGACGATACCTACGGCATTGTACCGTATTTGGTAAAAATACCGATTAGGTCGATTTTGACATTCGGTTTTGTCACTACAAATCGTTTTCGGTCGTACGGTATAAAAACCGATTCGGCTTATCGTGGCAATGTATTTATATATACTGCGTTCAGACGATTCGATATTTTGAGTGATAGTGCGTCTTTTTCGTCTGTGCTACTGTCAAATTGCTAGAAGTCGTTTTTGTGTTTTACAATTTAATAAAATTACATGTATTTCAATTACATCTAATTTAATTTAGTTTAATTATAATTAATCATTAAATTTTTAATTATAAATGAGTAAATGGATAATCTTAGTACAATGGATGATATAAATTAAGATATGCTTATATCATTGGTCGAAGCAAGACCTGTATTGTAGGATAAAACATTCGAAAAAATTTAAAAAAATTATTTCGTCCTGTCGTATACTAAAAGAGTATATATATATATATAGTGGCATATTAAAAGAGCCCAAAATATTTTTTTGTTTCACAATAGGATGTACCTAGAACCTTTGATTTGAAATCCGTATCTGTTGACGATACTTGCGATACCAGTATATTAATATAAACGTATTTAAGTCCATCTTCACGCGTCTTGATGAGCATACGACACGAATGCAACTGAAAATCGAGTACGATATACAGTTAATTACCGTACCGTCTGAACACTCCAATCGAAAGACACCGAATCGAGAAAATATCCGATACAGTGATATACCGAATCATGTGGACGGGCGTGAAGATGGACTTAAATAAATTTATTACACTGCTATAATATATAATAATACACGACCGAAAACGATTTGCAGGGACAAAACCGAATGGCGAAATCGACCTAATCATTCGAACAGTTTATAACAATGTAATAATATTATAAATATTACACAGTTGTAAACTCAAATGTCAACCATTTTAGTTGTGTATACGAATATACATATACAGCTGACGGTGTGTGGAGTGAACGCAATACATAAAATTATAATATAATCGTCATGCTGATTTCACCGCCGCCACACCATCACGATATATTTTTAAATAAACGAGTGTACAACAACAACAACGATATGATGTGTTAGTGTGTACGTGCTTGTAGTGTATAATACAACAAAAAGTTTGTATCGCTTTGAAAATAATAAATTTACCATTTTATTCGCTAACATACGTTGTCTATAGTTGCCACATATTATTTAAATCAAGTATTATGCGATATAACATATTATTATTATTATTCTATCCGTGTGCGGTGCATGAATTGTGTTGAAATATGTTACTTATATTATTATTTTAATTATGCAGGTGACATGTTAATTTATTCAAAACAAATGATTCGTAATGAGGTACAACAGAAACCACTCGAACGATTAAACTAAATAATATGTACAATGCGAAGAGATAACAAGTTTGTATGATCTAATAAAATAATATAATATGTAATTTCAGTGAAGTAAATATAAATCTTTTTTTTATTTATTAGCTAACTGTACTTGATAAAAATTACAAGTGAAAAATACTTATTTGCTAACAAAATAATTTTGATATTTGAGTATCTATCTTTAATATTACTTGTACATAGCGATAATAACCATGTAATAATAAATTATTAGCTCTTGTATTTATCTATTAGGTATTGTATTACTTAATCAGTTGAAACTTTATTTTTTTTTTTATTAATTTTTATTAATTGAATCTTAATTGAACCGAAATCCCACATATTAATTAGTCATCGGATTAATTATATTATCTCATTTATAATTTGTCATTATCTATGTTTCACGTGGTATTTTTCGAATATCATCATACAATATCTGTAATCACATTATTTTTACAAGCCTTTGAATTTTTAAAATCTTATTAAAACTAAACTAAAATCACAAAAATCAAAAAAAATTTTTTTTACTAAAAAATATATATATATATAATTCTAATACTTAAAACTTAAAAATTGAATGGATAAAAATAAATTAAAAAAATAAATTCTTTGCAAATTGTTAATTTAGCTATTAAAAAACATTTAACACGAAATCATAAAAAATTTTATATATTATAATACTTGTAAGAATTTAGAGTATTCAATTCATTAGATATTCAATAAAATACATCGAAATTAGCGAATATTTAGCCCAAATACCGATTTGATACACACTACATACTTTGTCTTCCGAAAATATTAATATAAAGGAACAGAATTGAAAATTGCATCTTTGAATATTATTAAAATACTGTTCGTTATTAACATTGAATCAATTCAAAATCCAAATGATAGCGATAAGTGATTTTTTTTTTTTTTTTGTCGTAAAGTTGGTTTAACCAACTCGAAGACGAAATATCAGACAGGTACATCATTGTTAGATGTATTAGTAATGTGGACACACTAGTTAAGTACTGATATAATGATATTAAGTCAAGTCCATCTTCGCTTCGAAACCATTAACGCACGCAATAACAATCACTGGTTCCTCACCTCACCCGAGCCCATTACATTACGTTACCACTGTTTAACGAAGGGTATACTGACCTCTCTGTTTGTTGGTCTGCTCCTGCGTGGTCTGCATGACGTTGGTGTGTTGCTGCTGCTGTTGCTGTTGCTGGACGTGTTGGTACGGCGACGGTTGGTGGCCGTTGAACAACGACGACGGCGGTGGTGGTGGCGGCACGGCCGCAGGTGGAGGTGGCAAACCGGCGGCCGGCGAACTGCGAGGCGTCTGCTGCAACGTCTTGGCGCTCTCGGGTGGCTGCTGCTGCTGCTGCTGCTGCTGCTGCTGCTGATGCTGCTGCGGGTGTTGCTGCTGCTGCTGGACAGGTGGACTGCACGACTGCCGTAGTCGGGAGTGATCGACGCCGACTCCGGCCGCGGCGGCCGCTGCGGCCGCTGCGGCCGCGTGGTGGTGATTGTCGATGATGGCGGCGGCCATCTGCCGGAACCGGTCCTCGGCGGCCAGCACGTAGTGGTGATGATGATGCGACGGCGGCGGCGGCGGCGGCGGTTGCGACGCACCCGTCCCCCCGGCACCGGGCACCATCGAGTGCGGGTTCCCGTGCACGCCGTGGTGATGGTGGTGCGGGTGGCCGGCCAGCGGCGGCGGCATGTCCGAGTACATTAGCGACTTGTTGCGCCGGCCCTCGCGCCTGTTGCCCGCTATCGCCATGTTAAGTTCGTCCAACGTGCTGAACTGGTTCATCCTCGACTCGTAAGCGTACAAGTACTTGACGTATCTGTGCACAAAACAAACCGGCGAACGGGATTATTACACGAGCGCGCGCGGTCCTCGTGCCGTTGTGGTCGTTTTTTACGGGGTTGACGGTACGGTATGCACGTGCATCGGCTCGGGGTAACCGCGGTACATACCGTCGTCTTATTTTCTCGGGTTGTGCACACGTATCGAGAAATCCAGGTTTTCGTTGACTGGTACACGAGACAAACGAGTATTTAGGTGGAAAGCAGAGGTGGAGGGGTTAGCTGTTTGTTTTTTTACATTTTAATGAGAATTTTTTTTTTTTTTTTATAGAAACACCTTTTTTGAACAACATACTCTGATAGGCTTTTTTATTTTAAGTAATTTTGATGAATCAACTATAGATTTAAATTCAAAATTGACTAAATAAGAGATACTTCAATTTTAATAAATAATATAAGTGTTACAAATAAGACTAACATAATAATATTATGTATTATATGTATACAATTATGTACTAATAATCGATTAGGTACAAGTGTATAACAGTTATTTTATAATTACATAATAATAATAATTAAATAAATTGTTCAATGTTTGCTCCGTGATTGTAGACAAATAATTGAAAACGTTGTTGACATCCTTTTTTGGTTACTAACATTATTTGATTTTCGGTAAGGTTATTAACCGTAACTACGTTTTGTTTTTTTAAATCTGCTGGATTAATTGATAGATATACTGGATCCATATTTGGAGATTTTTAAGAATAATAAAAAATGTATTTTTTATTAAAATTGAAATGGCTCTTATTCGGTAAATTTGAATTTATTTAAAACACAATTGAAATATCAAAATAACTAAAAAAAATATGCCTAAAAATATTTAGAATAGTGTTTTTTATATTATATAATATATATATTTTTTTTAATTACTAAAATTTTAATTTAAATGGATTTTATTATTCTGATTTGTTCTTTATTTAATACAATTATTTTTCCAGGTCAACTGAATTATCAAAGTTTATATAATAAATATACTCGTGTATATTTAATATAATAATAAACATTTAATATATTTAATACACGAGTATATATATTATATATTTATTATTATTAATTTTAAAAATGACTATACACCTCTAGACGTAATTTAAATTTTAAGAACATATAATTTAATCGAAAATTTTAAAATTGACTGAAAATATTTTTTGTAATACTAAAAAACATTTGAGTAACCATTATTTTATTATTATTAGTTAATTATTCCTTAGGTCGTGTAGCTATACTCATCACATATAATATACAAAATTGTACTGAACTCGCTTCGAGCATCGACCCCCATTGCTACATTTTCACTCGTAGGTCAAATTATTGATTATCATTTACTGTGATTACTGTTTACAAAAATTAATACAATATTTTTGTAAGAATATTTTATACTCAATTTAGGGGAAACAATTTTTTAGTATGTAGTAAAAAATAATTATTGATCGTAGAAAGCGTAACGGTATAATATTATTATTGAAATTTATATATTATTATCATTATTTGTCAGCATTTATATTTCACCTACATATTATGTTCATTTTTCTTCTGAATAGCATATTACTTACGTCACTCACGATATTATTTGATACACATCGGTAATAATGTAACATGCACTTACTGTGTGCGTAGAGTGAACGCAGCACTCGTTATGGAAGGAGGTAAGCCCAGACCACGAATTATCTCCTGCCACAATTTCTTGGTGATGACCGCAACAATACCACCTCTCTGGACGACCAACTTGTAAAGAGTGTAAAGATCCAAAACGCGTTTGGCCATAATAGGTAGACGACTGATTGGCGTTCCTGTTAAAACAACATATTGACGTGTTATTTATTTAAAACATGTACGATATACCCCAAAATAAAATATGTAAAATTAATTTTATTTAATATAATATTAAATGACAATGATCCACTGATATAAACGCATTCTAAAAAATAACATTTATATTTCTGTTAGTTGCTTAAAAATAACATTACAGACAGCGATAAAATGATAATCTAACCGAACGTTTTCTCAGTCGGTTTGAAATGTGTTTTTGGAAATATTTGTTTGATAATTTTAAAATTAGCACAGTGACACAGGAAGTTAGTGTTAAAAGTTAATGGACTAGTTCACTTAAGTAGACTTTAATTTATGAGTCAAAACACATTCGACAACATCGATATTATAAAATAAAATAAAAAGATATTTTACGTTTCAGATGATATGAAACTAAAAATAACATGCTGTATTATCATATTGTTTAAAAAAAATTTATTGCGATAAAAAATATAATAAAATAAATTTTTTCCAGTAAAACTAATCGTCTAATTTTGACTTGAAATTATATATATACAATATCCGTACTAAATGAACAAAAACTTTTCTATGACGTTAAACTTGTATGGTAAAACCTACCTATATACGCATTTGTAAGTACATCGATTCGTCAATACGGACCACGCGGATAATATAATAATACTAGTTACGATTAATGGCGGATTCGTGCATGGGCCATTATAGAATGTTATTGGATTGAGTTTATCCAATAATACTAAACCTGACATAGCCACAATATTGAGTTGAAATTTCACGATTGATTATTACACACCCGGTAATTAAAACAATGATTTTAAGATTTCAATTTTTAAATGGCTGATAAATGCAAGTTCAACTTAAATGTATTTATCGCACATTTATTAATATTTAAATATGTAAATAATTATATTAACTATTATATATTATAATAAAATATAATCAAAAAGTATTATTCAATAGCAATCGTACGTTATTGTATTTTCTAGACGCCAAATTTGTGATAATATAATATAGATATAAAATATTGAATGTATAGTAACTGACGAATACAATAATAACGAATCTTAATATTATAAATTATATATTTATAGAATTATGTGTGCTGAATAATATACTATACCTATGTACCTTCATAAATCACAAACAGTATACTATATTATTAAGTAAATCTAAGAATGAACGGCTATTCATATACGATTCCTCTTGAAAATAGTTGAATATATATGTGTATGGTATATAATATTTAAAACTTATACAACATATTGTGTGTGAAAAGGTGAAATATGCCGATAAAATTATAAAACATTTTCTATAAAAACTAAAAAATATCGAAAAATACAATGGGAAAAATCGTGTTTTCATTTTAATGTCACGAAAGAAAATAATAATATTATAATAGTAAATAAATTCAAATCGAGGTTTGGAATATATATTTATACGGCATTTAACATTTACAATATGGAGTCAGGAATTGTAATAATACTAACAAGTTTAGAAAACGACCGACAACTACCACACATAATACATATTACATATAGGTATAATAATAATATATTTTATTATTAAAAAATGAGAAAAAATTGAATAACAAGAATAGGGTGCAGGATCTGAAATAACGAGGGGAGACCCTCAAGCCGTTCTGATATTCAACTCGGTTATTTTTATGACTTATAATTACAGACTAAATTTACGATATATAGTTGTAAGTATGTAAACAGTAGTTGAATATCACGTTTATGAAGAAAGAAAAAAATCAAGACGAAATAAACGATACACTCGATTCCTTTCATTATACTTTTGTATTAGGTTGTGATTCCGTACCATATCCCCTCTGCAGCTCACAATTATGATGAATTAATGTTATTATTATTGTTATTGTTATTATAACAAACATGGAGCTTCAGATCCAATCACAAAAAATTCTGCGGATCACTGAAAAATAATGCGTACCAACTATAGCATACAATATGTATACATAAATACGACTATTGTCTCATATAGACAGACATTTTTTTTTCATATGAAAATAAACATTTTAATTATTATTATTTATAAACTAAAACGGATTTGGATGAGAAAAAATATTTCTGGAAAGAGGTCCATTAAGATATAATTATTTTAAAGTTAAAATATTTGAAAAATTGGAACACTTTGACTGAGATTTAATTAACATCAACATTAACACATACAAATCCTCCTTTTTATAAAATGCTTGGATGCGTATACGTCATAATTGTAACTAAAACGAATAGTAATTTAATATATATATATAGTAATATAAATATATATTTAACATGATCATTTGTGGCCATAAACGTTATAATATTATAGTAGACAGTTTTTTTTTATTTTTTCATGCGAAAAAATTTTAAATATAATTTATTGGAAACAGAAAGCAGCCTTAATAAATTATTAAAATTGTAATTGAAATAGTTATATGTGGATGGCGCGGTTGTATATGAATGTAAATTTAAAAGTGTCTAAAATTAGATTCAGTTGATTAATGGAAAATATAGCCCATGTGCAAAACACGAAAGCAAATGTCAATCAAGTTTTTAACTACCGTGAAATACATATTACGTGTATTATATTACTTTTTTTTTATTTTATTATTAATTTTTATATGCAACAGTTGTTCGAAGATGAATTAAAAATACACATTCATAAATCATACGAGCTATATAATATAATATTATATTCATGATAGTTGAGTGTTTGTATATGTGCTATGCGAAAAACATTTTTTTCGGCGAGATAACACAAAAACAAAGACATTTAGTTCAGCTTAAAATAATACTTGTTAACCATTGACGAAGACTATAGGAGACACTATTTTCATCTCAAATAAGAATTGTAAAATATAATTTATAATTTTCCAATTGGCATTAAAAAGTTTTATTTTCTGAAATATTTCTAGACGATTTTAAAATAAACAGCCTTTTAAAATTCACTATAATAAAAAGCTAGTTACAAAAACTGCTTTATCGTCACGTTACTTCATAAGCATTTTTATTACACTAGTTTGTAATTCATATTCCACTCCTTATCACTGAACATAATGCGATTCTTATAACAAATAAAATACATTGATTATTTTGATAACACATGGGCACTAATTAATCCAGTTGTATATCGTACAATAAGGTTTAAAAATGTGTGTATCTATTATGACACATTTTGTGCAGTGTGTGTAATAAAATCTAATTTATTGAAGTAATGGAGTAAAAAAAATATATAATTAATTACATAAACAGATATCGTAGAATCGGCTGATATTGAACACAGAAAAATGTTTATTATTCCCACAAAGAATTTAAATTGATTTTGAGAAGGAATAGGTTCATATTTATAATTGCAGAGTACGTCATAAGTACGTGTACAATCAATGACATATATTGCACGCAGTACGAACATTTTAATATTTTAGATACTATATATGTATATATGTACATTATATGTACATAGAAATACGCGACGGTAAACTTTATAAATTACAACAAACCGAATGAATGAGTGTTCGCATACCTACATATACACATATTATACTTATAATGGACACTTTCTGGGAAAAGTTACTTGAAATATTATATTATGCACTAACCGCGTTGTCGTCATATAACATCTATACATACATACATATATATATATATACAAACATTACGTGTGTAATAATATTATGCACGTAAATATACGAGTCTGTGTGTTATTATAAAAATCGTACGTGATTGTTTTGAATGTTGGAGAAGGGTTAGGCCGGGTCATTAAGCCACGTATTGTTCGTCGCATGCCACCACCGCCTCTTTCTCACTGACCAAGTCCTCGTCTCCCTTTAGCCGCCACCAAGTATTATAATATAATATTATTGGGGAGGCACTATTCGTTTTTCAACCCATTTAAATTATTAATAAGACCTCACACACACACACACACACACACACACTCTATAAAAACAACACCAACTTAACATTAAGGATATCCGATTTAACAACAATACACGCGTATATAAAATGTATAATATGTAGGTACATATATACGGTTATATTGAATAATAATACGAGTTTGTTTCAATATTTACAATTGCAGTTCTTTGACGGACGACCGCCCCCGTAAATTATACTATATATATATATATATATATATATATACACATGTACGTCGTGTAAATAGCACCGCGTGTGTGGCGTGATTGATCTTCCGCACGCGGTACCTTTGTGTTCATGAATAGTGCAGGTTGGTGGAGGGGACTCAGAGTCGAATTACTGTTATTCCATTGCAGGTAGGTAGATGGAGGGTGTGTCGTTAAATAATCGTGTGAAACACTGAGGTTCGACTATAAGTTTTATGACAATATATCTGTATGGTACGCACTGTATATATATTAAATAGGTTAGCACGGTTAGAAATTTCAAAATGATATTAGGTAGATATATGCAAGAGTGGTTATTGTAAGAAAGACGCAAACGTCGTCGTGTTCCATTGAGTATGCAAAGAGCACGAGATTCTTAATTTTGGCGTCATGTATTTGAGCGTTAAGAAAAATGTCAATATAACTTATAAAGATACTTTAAATCACATAACATAGATACAAAATGAACATTATTGAAAACTTCGTTACCTACTATGTTACTTAAATCATATTTAAATAGTGTACAGAAATAGCGTTTTATTCTGTCTACGATTCCCGTGTACAGAGTTTATCATACACACTCACACAATGTTATAATGTAATATGTATATATATATATATATATAATATACAAATATATATATATTTATAATAGTATAAAATTATACAAGTATTCGATCACTTTATTGTGCGTATAACAAATCATTAGCACATCGCAAACATTTAAATATTATTAAATTGAGTTGTACGAAAATGTGGAAAAAATTATTACATGTTTTAATGATCGTAAGATGACGCACATCAATGTATAAAATCATAATGGTATTGTGCTATTATATGTTATATTATTACATATAAAAATCGAAACGTCATTAAAAATCACATGCACTTATCCGAAAGAATGTTTATGAGTTAGGGAAATTTAAAAATATTATTTTTTTCTTTCGTATAAATAATTATATATACATACGTCTACCCTGGCTCCATATATTTCATGGTAATTAAAAACTGATGGAAATGCGAAAACTGAGTCGTTGGCCGGAAACAACAGAGCCCCTTTGGCTAATGAGGGTATCAAAAATTACGTACAACATGTTCCCGATGTATATGCACGAGGGAGTAGTGCTGATGGTGGTAGTGTCGTTATTCTCGTATACAGAGTGGTCGAAATGTAATTTGTAGCCTTTACTATGGGTATATTTTTTTTCGTTCAAATCAACCCGACCTAGCTCTTAAAAAAAAAAGGATTATTTATATTCTATTATTAAGTCTATATTATAATACAGTTTCCCACTTAAACGACGTTTTCATTTAGGTATTAAACTTTCTCATGTTTTTAACGGATTTCACGTCTTTAAAAACTATTTTACGTGCATATATTACATGTCAAAATACAATTTAGATTGATTTTCATTACAAAAAACGAAAAAAACGAACAAAACCGCACATACGTTATCGAAAATTTCACGAATTCTTTACGCAAAGTTTACCTATAGATGTAATAGTATTTGATAGGAATATATTGTGTATAAGCCGAATTCGTATTTTATAGTAATGCAAATAAAAATAGAGAGAGAGAGAGAGAGAAAGACAGAAAGAGCAAGAGAAAATAAAAATCTGAGACATAAAAAGAAATTAGAGATATGAAGGTCTTGAAAATTGGCACAGTTTTTAAGAGAAAAATATTTTACTCAAAAACCATCAAGAGCGCCGAAACGTTGATCATGTCATGAAGTAGGGGAGAGTAGATACGTTTTTTGAAAATGTGTATTATTTACGTAAATAAATTATAATAATTATTATCGTATTATTTTTTCGCATTGTAATTTTTCAATACGTAGGAGTTATCGGACTAAGAGTAAATATCGCTCTGTATGTACGACGAAAAGGCACACATGCCCGTGATTTTATATCACCCGATGCTAGACAGAAGTTAATTATACATATATATATATATTAAAACACGCATACACACTCATGCAAAGAGGGTTCTTGAATATATATTGGTTTGTTGTCTGGGTGCGTATTTTGCACTTTAATATTATATAAGCGCGCGCGTTTATAAAAATGTCCCAAAAATCTGTTGGCCATGTGTTTTCATCGGAGCAGCAACCGAATATATATATGCACATAATGCAATTCATCGGTACAACTCAGTGTGTGTATGTCATACGATACCCCACGCCACATCGGATTTTTATAATAATAATAATACATTATTATTTGCCCTCGAGGGTAGTCGTAAAACTCGACCTGCGACTGTATATAAAGTAATATACTAGACTAGTATCCCTATTATACGTGTATATACGCACCGTCATCGTTGACGACTGTTCCGGGTATTTTTTTCTACCCGTTATAGTGTTATATTTTTCAATGCGTCTGCTAATATCCTCAGCCATTAACTAAATCAGGCAAAATCCTACAAGTTATACTGTATTATTATTATTATTATTATTATTATATTAATTTATATATACAAGAATAGACGAGCTATTTGGGAACCTGATATTTTCATAACGACTGACACATATAAATATGTGTACTTATATATATATATATATATATATATATATAACATACATATATACATTCGCACTTTTACTGATATACGTATTTTTACTAAAATACAGTCGTAATTATTACAAAATTATACATACGTTCACGTATAAATTCGGTTAAAATCTGGGGCGTGGTTTATGTTATTTATTTCGTCTTTATGCGTTATTTATTCAAATGTATAGATACCTGATATGGGCAATATGTATACTATAATAATTCGATTGGCTATTGGACAAACGAATGTTTCGACGATACACGTTAATATACTATAATTCCCTACTAGTCGACTCACTTCGACTGTATACAGTAAAACGATATCGATACCGATATTATATTTTGTTATTTGCAGCTATTATATGCGTTTAATAACGATATTATATGATAACAACATGTATTATATAATTCCACTATTATTATTGTTGTTATTATTATAATCAATAATAATGCAATATAGTTTTAGATCACCGGAATAGAAGTGAGTATATTATAAATGTGTCGTTTAAGTCTTCTGTTACAGGTATTGCGTGGGTTAACTACATAATGCCCGCCACCACGTGACATACTAAAGCAATAAAATCCATCGCCGAAAGGACCTACGCACATCATAACTTTTACATACGTATATACCCGCATTGCACGCAGTTCTAAATGCGATGACCGTTCCGGGTTGAATGTTCGATTCCTCGTAAACGTCGCGAGATTCGATAGATTTTAAGCGCACCAAAAGAATAGCATTATAAAATATAATATTATTGTGGAGATATGTGTATATGAAACACGAGAATTCCATATTATATTATCATCGTTTTGTATTTTTCTTGTTATTATTATTTTTTTATTATGCACGTCTCCGGCTACTTTTTTACGACCGTCACGAGAGGCACTAGGAAATAAAATCACATAATATTGTTATTGACTCACCACAATAGACTTATGGTTCTGACTTAACCTGCTCTCAATTGTATAACTATAGTTGATGTCATTACGAAAATGTGTATGTACCATTTGCACAATCGTAATGACGACAATATTTCCAGGTTACCTATAATTTTTAATTATAGTCTATTTTAAACGAAATAATTACTATAAATATAAATTAGTATCAAAGATATAAACAGACAAATATGATAATGATTTGATAGAGCTACTGAAAAATACGGAAAGCTGCGATATATTTAAATCTCCGCAAAATCATTCAATCTACACGTGAATCTGCATTGAATCAAGGGTGGGTCAGTAGTTCACTCTTATAAGTCTCAACTTCATTGATTATCTTTATTTTGTTTCTATATACAATATACATTTTAGTCTAGCATGTAAATTAGTTGGAAATTAGTATTATAATTTAATCACGAGACTTTATAAACATCAATCTGTTCAATCTGTTCTGAAAAGTTCAGACACTACCACTACAGATTTATGCAAATCAGCAAGAAAAACTATATATTTTCCGTTTAAGAATGAATCAAAAAGTTCAATAAAAACTGGAAAAACTAAACCATATGTCTTAAATTTTCTATTCCATGAAATATTACAATTGATTCTGGTATTTATTACGGGCGCGGGTTACAATATATTTTATAAAGTTAAACGCGTTAATAATATGTTTTTATGTCATAATATTTGTCATCTCTTTCTCTATATATATATACGTTTACATTACTCACTATCTTTTTTAAAGTAGTAAGTATTAAATTAATTATTTTTATATTGTTAAACCGTGTCGGACATTTTACTAACGTGTCTTCGATACCGAAGATCAGAGAAGACCACCAACGTGCGTTAAAATTTTTGCCATTTTCGCCCAAGGATATCATAAGTATACAACTACAAACCACAAAATAGCATGGACGTTGTTGATTTTTTGACGTCCACATGCATCATAAACTGTAGGTTTATTAAATATGTCGGTTCAGAGCGCAATAACATTATAGTTTCGCTTGGAATATAAAATATTAGCAATAAAATTATGAAAATACTCAACGACAATGTTATATAAAACGTAAAGCGTAACACTATACTTAATCAAGTGACTTATTATAATGCATATTATTATTTATAATAATGTACAGTGTTTTTCATATTAATATTTTAAAAATTATAATCCAAAATAGTAGGTACACAGAGTACATATTGTAGCACACATGTTATTATTTGGGCTGAGAAAAACAAAAAACTTATAAATTATTATACATCTTATAAAATGATAATATCTGTATTATTACTTAGCTATAGAAGAGAAAACTATTTATATTGAATAATAGTCACTAATGTTTAATCTTGTAGAATTATTTGTACTGATCAAATATCATAAGAGTTTAAAATAGAGATTGGATTTCCATGATATTTTATTAAATGTTTATTAAACTTTAATTTCCACTGTTCTAATAATTTTTACAATTAAATGATTTCAGAATATATAAATCAGAATTGTACTCTGAACAAAAAAACATACTGCGAAGTTAACGAGATGTTTTTAAATTTATGAATACTTGGTTATATATTTGAACTAAATAATTTTAATTTGTATTCAATTTATTCAAAAGTAGTCGTTTAGTATTATAATTTTATGGTAAAGCAGTAATTACGCTTTTCGCGACCCCGCTAACCTCACAGACATATTATTGTTCATTTCTACAGACACTATTAGTATAATTACTATTATTAATATTAATTATTCATCTTGCAGTTCAACTGTATATTGATGCATGTTTTGTTCGTAAAATAGTTTTTTAATTTTATACACCTTATTTTACGTTATTACAATATTTACGTTTTTAATAGCAATTTTTTTTTTTTTTTAAATATTTTACCAAACATATATTACAAACAGAACATTTTAAAACTCTGATTCTACGTCTCTTTTATGAATTTATTGAGTTACTTGCGTATGAAATGGTATATTACAGTAAAACGTGAAATTTAAGATATGTAACATATGAATCAGTTACAAACTTAACTTTTCTTTACAGTATTTTTTTTAAACACGATATTATATAAATAATTACATATACGATTTATTATAATAAAGAATACGATAATACAATTATTATAAATATATGTACTCGTATGTCAAGGGTGGCCAAACGGACCAAACCAGTTGATTGCCATTAATAGAAAATCGATCTTCTGTAATATGTTAGTATTTTCATTTATACATTTATACTTTAATTCAACGTTACATATGTTTTAGACTAGTTTTTAATTATTATCTTTATCTTTTTTTCAACCCTTATAAGTTATTATTAGACAACGAAATAATACCCAAGAACAATAAAGGAGGATAAAAATCTCGCGGAAAACAAATTATTATTTACAGATGACAAAATGGCGTCGTTCACCTCGACTATTAACTAAAATAAATAATCGTGTTACAACAATATGTTATACGAAAGATCGATATTATTATTATTGCAGTATACGTATAAAATTAATAACTACACGGAAGACGGTGGCGATAGTGTAAGCGTTTTAAAAATGCATATGCGTATGCATTCCTGTACATATTGTTCGCACAATTCGTTTAATAATATATAATTTTACATTATAACTGTGCCACAAATTAACAAAATATAATAATATATGATGAAATCGAGAAATTCTCACATACTGCGGTCACTTATGGTTTCCAGTTTATACCCAATTACACCTACCCTAAATACAAATTAATCAGAAAATGGATGTAAACATATTGAAATATTATGTTATGTACCCATAGGAAATACAGTATACGTAGTTTAAGATATAGATTAAATAATTTGTATTTATAAGAAATCGTGAAAAAGGGATTACCACGGTGTTTATTGCATTTTCGAAGTAGATATTTTAAAATTCGTCAATCGGTTATTATCTTAAAGAGGTCGAATGTACAAGAAAATTTAAATTTTTTAAAAATCAAACAATTGATCATCATAGTTGTAAGTTTCAACACGTTTAGTTTATGCACTGCACGCTATGCTTAGTGTAATTGCACGTGTAGGTACTTTATATTACTATATCATAAACGAAATAATATTATATTTTATCATAAATAAGTCAGTAGAAAAAGTAAAAATTAAAATGTATGTAGGTACTATTTTCCAAAAATAAAAATAATAAATAAACTCATAAAGTAAAGCATATATTATATACATAGTTATTAAATATTTGTACTGTATTGAGTCTCTTATAAGAATTGGAAGAAGTTAGAATATTTTTAAACATAAGACAATCTTGAATTAAACAAAACGATTGATTATGTTTACCAGTAGGCACATTTAAAGTGAAATACATATGTCAATATGACTTAAATGATAAGTATTGCGAGTTGTACACACCATACAGAACATACGGTTCATAATATATTTTATAGACCGAAACGAGTCTCTGGTTCGCCATCTAACTACACCAATGCAATATCGTTTTGTACCTTGGAATAAGAATATTAATTGTGAGTGAATAACATAAATTACTCTACAATATGTAGCTGATTATCATTGTTTATTAATGTACTGTTAATCAACGTGCATAATAATACTCAATATCCGGCATCGAAATTAAAAATGTTCAGAATAATGCATCGTTAAAATTAATTTTATATTAACTATTACCACTTTTATTTATAAAATAATACACTTTTTCAATAATATTAGACTATATACAACTTATTGACAATGAGATTATCAACTTTATATACTACTTTACTAAATAGAACCTAGAATTTCATTATTGTTTTGAAGTGAATCTTAAAATTTAAGTTATGCTCCACTATCTTCACTAGTATTATAAGAGTTGACTAATTATACCTATGTGACTCTTAGGGGTTTGCAATTTTCATATTGTAACACGATACTCAGTGTACAAATATTCAACGCGTACTTAATTAAAATTGAAAATATTATCCTTTTTGTAATATTTTTGCATATTACAACAATTAGTATAAAATAAATTTATATAATTATTTCTTTAGATATCATAAAATTATAATTATTTATATTAAAAAAATAAATAAATTGTGGTATATAATATTATTATTTAGAAGGGTATATCTAAAAGTAAAATACTTGTTTATAATTTTGACATTTTCATTAAATGTATAATATTATATATTTAAATATATCGGACATTAACAAAAACAGTAATAATCTATGGGTCTGAAATTTGGACGCTACGGAAGACAGACGAAAACTCACTAGTTATTTTCAAAATTAAAAAAAAAATACTCAGAAAAATATATGGTCCATGTAAAGACGTAATTACTAAAGAGTAGAGAATTCATAAAAATAGAAAATTAAAAGTACTATACCAAAATCCAAGTATTGTGCAAGACATCACTATAAGACGACTCACTTGAGTCGGTCACGCATGGCGTAAGGAAGGATTTCTGTTGAGAACAGTTCTAGAAAACATTTATCAAAAAAAAAGAACACTGGGACGTCCAAGATTACGATGGGGAGACAGGGTGAGAGAAAATGTGAAAAAAGTGAGACCAGGAGAAGAGTGAAAAATAATATCATTATATAGAGAAAATTGGAGGCAAGTTGGATAATAAAGGTCTTGAAGGCCGAATATCACAAAGAAAAAGAAAAAGTATATTATTATAATATATAACTTACGACGTTTAAAACTGCTAATAATTGATTTACTTAATATTGGTATATAATATTATCATAGTAATAGGTAATAATGACTATTTTTTCAATATTCAAAATATTATATTTACTTTATGTGTTACAACTAATGAATCTATATTAATTTGTATGTAATTTAAAATTATACTGTTATTGTACAAGAAACAAATTATAATGAATTTCAATGTATTAATTATAACTTTATATACTTCTATGTTTTTTAACATTTATAATCTGTTTCAGAAGGCAGTAAAATGTATATAATTGCTATCGACTGTGAATTAAAAAACTTATTGTTAAATAATTTCAATGTTACGCCAAAAGTAGTAACTGATACCACCTAATAACTATGTAAAAAAGTTAATTTGATAAATAAAATGTAAGTTAAAAATAAACTACAGTTCAATTTAAATTAATTAATCTAAAAATCATTATCATTAATGTAATAGAAATAACTTTATGAAAATTATAAGTTTAATAAAGTCTGAAACCAACTTTATATATGAATTTAAAAAAATAACGAAAAATTTAAAAGACAATAATATCTTAAATATTAAATGAACTTACAATGAGTATTAATATATAAAATTATAAATAGTTTTAAAGTATTTTTACTTTTTGATTGCCTTGTTATACATCAGTGTTTCTCAACCTGGGGGTCACAAACCCCTTGAGGGTCGCCAACTTATTATTTAGGGTCGCAATCGAATGATTTAAATCGATGCGAAAATTAAAAGCTCAATCATTAAAAAGAACCGGATGGGCCTCGCTCTGCTGTGCAGTTGGGGGTGGAGTGCACCTCGTTTATAGGATATATCATTTTTACAATGCATTTGTTAAATTTGAATGCAATGATAGATATCATTGTATACGAATAACGATTCAGAACGGAGTTAATATGTTTGTCTAGGATATAATACATTGTTATTTATAAATATTGTAAAAAGTATATTTTATTTTGAAACGATAAATATATTTTTCAATTAAGATGGGTTGGCAGTTGTTACAGCGACATAGTTTGTCAGTCTAGAATATTATACATTATATTATATTTTACATGTAATTTTATGTCAATATTTGCTGTTCAAACGCTTATAAAAAAATATTGTGCCTATGGATTTTAATAATTTTTGAATGAAAATAAGAACTACTTCAGTGAAATCTTCTATTAAATTTTTAAGTATTTTGTACGAGCCAATTTTTTTTATCACCGATTATAAAAAAAAAATGTAAAAAAAAATCGAATATTTTAAATGTCTATAAGTGGCTTAAAAATCAATTTAATGTTTTGTAAAAAATATGACATAAAGGTAGTACCAATATTAACAGCTGGTAGAAATTACAAAAATCTGCGACTTATACTTTTTGAATTATAACAAATATTTAAAATCGTTTGAGAATAAATCGCTATTTTATGCAATTTCGTAAATATTTAAATTTCAAACAGTCATACAATTTTTTCTTCTAAGTCTAAATTTCAAGTTGTTGTGATTTTTGGTTTTTGAGTTAGAGCATTTTAAAAAAATGTAATTTGTAAAAACGTGATTTTGCGTAAAATTTCCCATCTTTTCGTAATTTTTTATCGTTTTTTTCGATTTTTTTAAAAAGTATTGAAAAGTTGAATTTTAGACTAGCCAAAGTACCATCTAAATTCACTTTCCTTTCAGAAAAGTTGCTTCATAAGCAAATCGAAGCATTTTTACTGCCAAAAAAGGTGTCGTCAGACACAAAAAAACACACATCATTGTAAAACCAATAGATTCCATCACTCCGTTCAGAATCTAAAAATAAAATCAATAAAATATAATAATATTATATATTACTACCATAGATTATTTACATTAAAATGAAAAACACATTATTATTATTTTTAAAGCGATATTACTGTTTGACGTTTATTGAAGAATCTATTATAAACGTTGAATGTAGATTTTCAAGTAACAACCTATGATAAGGCCTATGCCGCAGTGCAAATATTATATTATTATATATTTATGTTGCAGGTTATCGTTAACATCGCCGTGCGCCATTGTAAAGTAGGTTTATATGTGGCATTTTTACATTGTTTTTCGCATTTTTATACAATTTGCTTACATATAGGGATCGCTAAAAAATTTAAATTCTAAAAAGGAGTCGCTACAGTAAAAGGGTTGAGAAACACTATTATACATTATATAGTAATGTAATCATGGTATTGTTATGTAGTGCTTAAGAATATGTATATATTTAAATGATTTTATATTTTTTGAACAATAATTCAATGACAGTATGCATCATATAGGTAATACACATCCATAACAATTGCATTTGATTGGTTAGTTTAAAAGAATTTCTACTATGGGATATCATAAAACCTTTATTCTGAAGTCAAATTCTAGAATCATTAAGCGCATTCATAGTTTACAATTAATGTACGACAATACAAATAAAACATGTTGTACAACAAACAAGGTTTAAAAATATAAACGTTGTATTTGTTCATAACCGCTCGACTAATAAGTGGCACATTATTGCATACAGATCATAAAAAACGACATAATACAATATTAACATATAATGTGTTCAAATGTTGGTGATTGAAACAAAGGAAGAAGTTACGTATATCGACTTCGAGTGAATATGCACCACAATACACAGGCAAATTTCTCTACATATTAGTGAAAAAAAATTAGATGCGCTAACCTATTTTTAAGAAAAATAAATACCCATATCAATCAAATTTTATAACTAATTTTGAATCAATATTTTTCTGATTTTTTCTTTAACTTAAAAAAACATATGAAAACTAATTTTATTAAGAAAATTCAATCACTAAAAAATGATAAGCCTTTATAAATGTTTATTAATTGAATCTTTATTACTCAAAAATATGAAGTATATTGATGGTGTTATAATTATTAAGTAACACAAATAGTAGTAATCAGATAAAAATATCTTTGTGGAGGCACTTTGTGATAGGATTAGTTGACCAAATGATTAATTAAATCCACTCACTATATTATAGAGACATATGTTACTACACAGGTACGTCATATGGTTGAAATAAATATATGAATATTAACTTTTATTACCAAACATAAGTATGTAAACCAACAAAATGTCATAATTTTTATTTTTGAAAAAAAATGATACTAATACTTGCAAACTCATAATGCTATACCAATTAAAATTAGATTCTCATAATTCCTCCATTAATCAAGTTAAATAATAACCGGATTTTAATCTAATGAATTGTTTATAATTTACCTCTAAACCAAAATGTACAGGTAAAATTAGCATTTTCAGATAAGATATACTAGATAAATTATGGTTTTTAAATTATATTTAAAATTATTTAAATTTTCAAGAATCACGAATATCATTAACAGTAATCAACAATATAAAACGTAATACATTCAATATTTTCATAAAAATTATAACCGATCATTTAGTTAGTTCTGTTTTGTAAACGAACGTCTACAGTAATCCTTCATCATTCGTGGATTTTTCGATTAAACGCGGTTGAGTCGGTGATGAAGCGTTATCGATATTATATGAGTACTGTTATAATATCGTTAGGTTAGGTATAAGTATAAAACTATGTACATACAATGTACATATATGCTTTTATTTGTATATATGTACATATATACGTACATACAGATATATACAGATAATCCAAATAAGGTAACTACGCGTGTTTGGCAAATAATTGTTAACTGGTCAGTTGTCAGTTAATGTAAGTAAAATTTTGATTGAAATTCTGGATAAATAAAACAGTGATACGGTAACGTCACTTCAAAAAAGGTATGAAATAAATAATCTAGGATTCGACAAATAAGAAAAAAATAAGAAATGATATGAAGCAGAGTTATGGAAAGTGCTCTTGTCTATTAATTAAATATGTAATTGTAGAAAATAACAATAACATTATTACTATTTTTAAAATAAAAAAATAAAATCTAATCTCCTTGTTTACATTGCTTTTTGTCTGGTTTCTGTGGTTTCGTTGTCCACCCAACTTTCAGGAACTTAACATCCGTGGATAACGAAGGATAACTGTATACTATAGTAGGCTTATTATAGAATATTCTATTGTTTTCGGGCTAATCTAGTAACTATATGTACAGAACAAAATCGATTAGATTTCGAAGTCACTAAAACAACGTATTTTGATCATAAAGCCGCTGTAACAGGCGAAGGCGAACAAGAACACAAAGCGGCCATACTTCAACGCATCTTATTATAATTAAACGCTCTTTGTACAAGTGCATATACAAGATTATTTTTGACAAATCGACTAGCCATTAAAACGCCTTCTATTCGATCGATAACGATGAAGTCGAAACGTATAATATGTATAATATTATCGTAATAGTAATAACTTTATGAATTTATGGTATAAAGCACTGCGCAGTGTTTTCATTCGTCGAATCGTATATGAGAAAAACATTAATACTATGTATGCAGTTCTCCCACTCTACCGACTCATATCTTCGAAAACTGGAACTTCAATACTCACTGTAGTCGTTCGTAAAGAGTAAACACACATTATTATTACAACGTTTATTTTAAACAGAAAACAATATATATATATATATGTATAGGAATACTAATAGGTACCAACTAAATAATATATTATTATTATTATTATTATTATTATTTTAAATAAAATATGCAGTCCCTACTTTTATATATTAAGACTATATATATATATATATATATATATATATATATATAATAGAAATCTCATAATAACGACAAATGTTGCCTAATGACGTTTTGCAATTGCTACACTTACAGTATATGTAAATTTTGTATTTTGAGTTCATTAGCGTCATTATAATATAAAATACGTATATATTTACGTTTTTATTTTTTTTATAATAAAAAATAATGATATACGACTGCGATAGTTTTCATTACAAATATACATCGCACACAATGGTAACCATGATCCGAAATTTACAGAAAAATATTATAATATATAATACACACACACATACACACACACATACACACACACACACACACACACACACCACATTTGTTTTGGATAATTAACACGAATACAAATATTTTTTTATACTTTTCAAATCACTTTTGTCTTGTTTTTCTTTTTTCTTTCATTTCCAAGACAAAGACCCGAAATAATTAGTTAACGAATTTAAAGTACTACATAGTATAAAGGAAAATTTAAATCAAATCAATTGTTCATCAGCTTTAAAACGAACGTTTATAATATAAGTATACTAGGTTTATAAATATATAATATATATTAATATGCGGAAGACAACTCATTTGCTGTGGTACTCATATTCTTCAAAGTTATTATACAACAATATTGTTAATGAAAAAGTAAAAAGAAAAAAATGTGCTTATAAATATTTATATTATATACTGAAAAATTCAAAAATCGGTAATATTTCGATTATATTACATAGTAGTATTTGGAAATAAATAAGAAAACGAGAAAATTCTATTTTTCAGAATTAATTTAAGATCCAGAAATGATTTATTGTCATAAAATATATTATATATACTGTAACTCGTCAGTATCTAAAATATTATACGATAATAGTTTTTTAATTTTTAGGAATTTAAATTTTTTTTTTATTACACATGCAATGCATATATTCATGTTAGTATAATATTATATATGTATATGTATATATATATATATATATATCTTAATGACATAATTTACTACAACGTATTATTCTGTTTGATTTTGAAACCAGAATCATATTTAAAACTTTTTTTATAGACTCGTAGTTTATAGTTAGTATATTTACGAATTACATTAAAACATTTACTCACAATGAAATGAGTTTAAAAAAAAATCGATATTTCATTGGAAGTTGCTTATTTTTTTATTTGACTATAAAAACGTTACAATTTTTATGTACATATAATACACTCTTGCTTAGTGCCTTCACCGGTATGTTTATAATAATATAATACATTTTACCACATTGCGTATTATTTCAATTTGAGTCATATTTTCGATACATTTTTTGATACAAAACCAAAATTGTTGGTATATGGATGAAAAAAAACACCGATACACCAAATCAACATTTAAAGAAGAATCGTTCATTATTTATCATTATAAATATTTATTATACTTAGCTAATTTTATTTAGAACTACTGTTTAAACAAAATTTAATTTCAAAATAAAATATTGGAGACATAAAAATGAATAACAGAAGTAACTGAATTCAAAACGCACATTTTTAGTAGAAAAAATTCAAGATTATACACGACTTAATCGATACCATTTGAAAACGAAATCGTCTGTAATCGACAATAACTTTTAATACGAAATTAATCGTTTTTAAACGCACGCCGTCGGGTCACTGATCTCAATCTTGTAAAAAATTTTCAGTATATCTGCTTCGTAATCTTTGATAGATTGATTTAATTTTTTGTTTTATATCACCACTATTGTTATTTATTTGTTATAAAATTTTGTTTGAGTTATTGCCCTTTGGACGCTACATACATTTTAGAGATAATATAGGAAAAACAAACCAAATGAGTGATGGAAAGTTATTATTATAAATTATATTAATGATATTTAACAAAAATAAACTAGATTGATTGAGATCATGTACTTATTATAATTATGTACCAAATTAATTTGTTACATTTGCGATTTCTTTGAAATTATAATAATTTCTCATGGCATTGGAGTAACGATGACGTCCGTCACGTGTCATTGTATTTCGCACTTATAGTTTATCATATAAAATATAAATACATAAATATTTTACATGTATATCACAATACAACAAGACTCACTAAATGTATGTAAAATATTATTTTTATAATAGATGAATCATGCTTGTAAATAAAAAATAACAATTTGACTGCTGAATGAAACTACACGTGTCTATAATTTTAAAATCGGGCAAGTTTTACTCTAAATATGAATTTGTCATATTTTTAAACTAGTTGTTCTCATTAGCAAATATCATAAACTTAATGGCGTAAAAAGTATTGTTTAAATCATATAAAAAAAACGAATAGAACAGTAATATTTAAGTATACATAAGTTGTAAGACAATGAGTTCCATTTGAAAATATTTTGAGGCCGAATCGACATCAGTATGAAATAGAAATTAATACGTTTCAAATATTTTCTTGTATTTGTCTAAATTAGTGAAACTATTCTCAAAAGCAGCAATAAGTTTCCTTATACATTTTGAATTGTAATGTACATGTTTTCAATTTTTCAATTTGTTTAATTGAATAGAATGGGTTAAGTTGTAAGTAATATGGGCATCGCATTGTGTGGGCATTCCAGAATATTTTATTGGCACAAAAATAAAAAAATTTTGCAACTGTATGATAAATCTTGCGGGCCGCCGGTCGGTCATCTCTAAGTTTTATAGTTATAAATATAAGTTATATTATTGGACTTCAAAAATAAATTTAGGAAAACTAAAATAACTTTATAAAAATTATTTTTTAATATCCTCAATAGTTTTTTTATAGTCTTGGAAAAGAGGAAATAAGAAAAATTTGTTTAGTTTAAAAAATTATTTCTAAATAAATATACTATTAAATTCAAAAGATTTGAATAAGGTAATTTAAACATATAAACTATTTTTATCTAATTTTTTATTAATATATAATTGTGTTCTTTAATAAACCAGTTGGCTGTATAGTTACATTAATTAAACATTTAATAAGTAAATAGTTTTCACAAGTTTTCGTTACCTAGTAACTATACCTAATCATTAACATAGTTTTTTTTTGGAGATTTAAAATGATCAGAAACATAGAAAAATATATTCTTACTGATTATGTGTTATACTAATTTATTATTTAAGCAAAAAATATAAATGAAGGACTACGGGGAAAAATGATATTAGTTGATATTCCTAAATTATTTAGCATTGCAGTTTTATAGATTCAGAACTCAAAAACCTAAAAGTTGTGAACGAAACATTTAAAATAAATATATTGTAGTAATACAACTAATTATTGATAACATTTATAAAAAAAATTTAATTACTTTTTAAAATACATGACAAGCTGGTATAATTATCAAATATTTTTCTTTTTTTTTTTACTATTTTCGTTTTCCGCGTAGCCTTTCAAAGAGTTTTCAAGTTCAACATATCAAAAATATATTTACTATATAGTTTTAATCAATTAATCAATTGATATTAATACTGACCGGTCACTTTAGGCTTTATATACATATTTATTATATAAACTTTCGTCGAGGATCATAATTTAAATTTAATGACTTATTATAGACTTTAAATGTATAAATAATATATATAAAACTTTATTAAAAAATACTAATACTCTTGTGGGATCTGTATGATACTTTAGTTTTATTTTTTGTACATACTGTGTTTATATTTTATATTATGCGACTTATTTTTAAGCAACTCTTAGTAGTGGACTTTTAAGATTTTGCTTTAAGTATACACAAAAAGTATAATACATATTATATACATTATTAAATACACTAATAAATCAGTTAACTGAATTTGAAAATAATATGGATTTTTAGACTTTATGACTTTTATTTTAATTGTTCACGTCTAATAAATAATAATTTTACTTTAGGAGTAACCTTCGACGAATTTATAGCTGTTCATATACTTTCATAATTATATTGTCTGCAAACATGCTGTGGCACGTGGCAATATACCGAGTTACCTAGTTACCCTTTATTATGACACCAATGGCCAATAACAGAAGTCATTATGTAAACAATTTTCTCTATATCTTTTAATACATTTGCTTACCTTGTTCTTGCATAAAACTGAACAGGGAGTCCAAAAAGGTCCGTCGGTCGGCTTCACTGCCTGCAGAATATAACTGAAAAAAGCAAAATAAAATGTATAATGTATATTTTGTCATATTTATTAGAATTGATGATATGAATTATTATAATAATATTATAATTCAAATAAATTTATTACAGTGCTTAATATAATAGTATTTTAAACACTTATAGTTAATAACATTAGGTACATATAAATACAATTACAGTTTGTAATTTATATTATAATTTTAAATTTACATACATTTTAAAAATAACGATCAATATAATTATTGTTTCCATACCAAATAATAATGCTTGTACCATTATAACACTTTGATGTAGCCGGTTCTATTTAATTGACAGATATTTCGTACGATGGACTATTGATTTTTCTCAACATCGAATAGCTGCAGTGTAGTATACGCGCGTATATATCTCTCCCATCCGGCCACTATTATTACTATTTGTTTTCCCGTCGAGTGCAAGTCATTATTGTAAACAAATTAGATGCCGGAGTTCCGAAACTTTGACCGGTACGTGAATGGTTATGTATAGTGATATGTCTAACAGGCAGTCAAATTAATTACCCGTTTTCGTTTGCGCACGGCCATTGTATAAATCATTGCAGGTTCCCGACTACATTTATGACGAAACACTCATTTGACTATAATTCGCTTTTTTCGTCGTTAATCGTTGTCAACATTTGTCTCGTCGACACGTTGTTATACAGATAAAAACGATATTTTAATTGTGTTAAAACGAAATTCAATTTCATTCAATTTAATTCAAATTCAGTCAATAGTTTAAAATTTAAAAGTACATTTTGCATAAATAAAGAATATTTTAAACCGATTGCCAGTGGTATTGGTATCAATACGTTAATATGTATTAATACATCTACATATTATGTTAAATGCATAACACAATCAAAATAATATTACACAAGTCTTTTAACAATAATAACTTATTGTTAAAATTATAGACAATTACGATAGAGCACAATATCTATTAGTAGCTAAAAGTACTTTTTTTTTAAAAAAAACAATAATTAACAAAATTTCCTGACAGACAAAAAAAAAATTTCGCTCAATAATGTTGGCAAATAAAAAATTTTATTCACATCGAAATGATGAATGATAATGATGCGAGTAGGGGTGACAACGCATACTATTATAAAGCTTGTTTGTATACCTTAATAAGTTTGAATACCTTTATGTAAGTATCTATATATATTACGTATGCGTGAAGTATTTAAGTCTCAGTCTCTCATTAACAGTGTGTTCGATAACAGGTAAAAATACCACCCTATCTAAGAATACACGTTTTGTAATACAGTAGCGCATTAATGTCCTGCAGGATTAGTGTGGTGCTCCGTGTGTGCGTGTCTGTATATATCGTAATAATATATACAATATGCATATACGTTTATAAAAATATATAATATTATGTTTCATAAGCTAAACACTTAAATATATTCTAAGAACAATCATGTCGGACGAAAATTTACGAAAATCCAATAGACAAACAACATAAACCAATATTTAATTAAACTATATATTGCACATATATCGATGCTACCATAAAAATAATAAATAATTGTTGTATATAACATGACAATGAGGATACTGGATAAAATGTTATGCAAGAGATATTTTGGAGAGATGAAAAGAGACAGAGAATGAGAGTAAAAAACAAAAACCCGTTTACTGTTTTTTTTTTGTACTGTGCATTGAAAAAAATGAACATAATTTATAAAATTAAATATATAGCAATACACTTTAATTGTTATTGTCGTGTAGTATACAAAATTATGCATTTTTTTCGTGTGATATATTATGTAAATATATTTCAAATATGAAATATGTATAAACAATAATAACTATGATAATGGGATTAACTGAATAAAATAATGCGCCATAGATAGGTATATTGTATGTATGAACAACTAGTAATTATAATAAGGTGTGTGTTTTCGAGAAAAAATCGACTGTGGCGTGTTTTTAAGGTTATTAACATCAGAGCTACCCAAATCATAGAATGTTTAAAAAAGCTCTTAATTTAAACGTGTTTACGCTGATAGTTTGAACAAAACGCACTATCATCAATTTCGTTGATGTATGACAAAATGTTTTTCGTCCTTAGGTTTATTTTAATTTTCAAAACAATATAGGCTTTAACAAAAGATTTAATGGTGTATTTCAAATTAACATTGAAAATCGACGAAATAAGTATCACGTAGGAAAAGGAATAAATCCGTTTAGTTGTGTACCATCAACACGGAATATTGCATACACTATGTTTTTATTATCGTAGGAACGATGCATTTTAATACATTTAAAATAAAACAATACATTTTACTACGATATAATATAATATCGATACACCAACGTCTCATTTTATATATAAGTATCCATTATTGAATAGACAAAAATAGTACAGTAAACTCTGCTTTATTAGGAAACATCGGTTGCATGTTATTTTGTCCCAATGAAGCAACTATCTTAAAAATCTGAAATAATAAAAGAAATATACAATATTCAAATTCGTCGTTTACTGATTTATACAATAAATTAAATTACCTGGAAGATATTCATTTTTTACTGTTATCTGTACCGTTGTTTACGATTGAAGTAAATTGTCATCAATATTTTTTAAAATATAATTGACCAGTGTTACTGTATAATATACAGATATATATGATATATATACAGATAATATATGATATTATCATTGGTCGGTAAGTAATTTCTATTGGAATCCGGAAGATTAAAATAATTAATAAACGAGTTCCAGAAAAAAAAAATTATTTTGTTATGAGTTAACTGTAAAATATATATTATAATAAAATATTCCATTTTTTCATTAATCATTAAAAAAATTATTTAAAAAACATAATTTATGCATTTAAATAAGGTATGTTGATGGACCAGTTATCTGCCTCTCATGGTCCGCCAGTTGCCAACCGCTGCTCTATATATATATCTTTCAATTACGCAAATATTAATGAATTATTGATTACAATTGATAAAATATACTCAATAAAAATGTCCCAAATATTTGGATTCATGGTCAAGAGAAGCGATTAACGTTTAAACTACAACTCTATATATTTACTTTCGTAATTAAAGAATTGTCCCCATTAAGTGGTTGTCCTTATTAACAGGTGTCTCTATAAATCAGAATTTATTGTAGTTATAAATATATCACCGTTCAAAGGATATAATATGTATTTATGAATATCTTGGAAGAATCTGGTCTTAAAAAACTGTTCACAATTTTCCTTTCAAAGATTCAGATTCAAATATCAGATAGACTATACTTTTTTTTGTTATATGAAATAAAACTCAGTATTTACAGAAACATTTTTTTCAAATAAAATAGGATGTTAATAATCTGTAGAATAGAAGAAACAAAAATATAAATTTTTTATACAACTATTTAGTATTGAACTTAAAAATTGAACAAGTATATTTAAAAAAACGAGACTGAGCTATTGAGAGTTTTTTTTATAGAATAGTTACAGTAGTCCGTACATTGTAGCAACTAATGAATGTGATAAAATTATAGTAAATTAATGAAAATACGGGGAAATTATATCAGTATAACAGTGATGACCAAATCAAGAAAAATAATATATACTCGTATATATATATATACATACACGATTGCGTACGTCAAGCATCGCAAATAATGAAACGTAAGTACAGTGCACCGCTGTTTGCGTGCACGCAGTGTCCTAAGTCTAGTTGATGCGTAATATCTCCGTGTCAGCTGGGGCGCGTATTGTAACACACACTCATGTACACCCACCTACATACAAATGGCAAATAAACCGTTTGACACGAACATTTTATTCGGTAATTAGCTTTCCCCGCATATCTCTCATTTCCTCTCACTCTCTTTCTCACACACTTTCTCTCTCAAGGGCTGCGCTCGTGCGATATCCTCTTCTATTGTAGCCACGGCTCCTCTTTCAATTGCATGCTGTTAAATTTGCTTCCAGTTTTTACGACTCAGTGCGACCTGCACCGGTTCTCATAGTGTTCATTATTATATCGTTTCTGTCTCGGAATTATTGCTCAGAGGTAATAAATATTCTATTCCCTATGCCGCAAACCGAATAAATTCGATTTGCACACACAACTCAATTATCATCGTTGTTACACTGACGACGGAGGCGCTATGGACAATTAAAACTCGTTCGCCCCTCTTCCAGACGCTTCACGGGGTCCGACCGTCACGCGCATGTATGCTACGAGTATATATGTATATTCATGTGTATAAACACATTAATATATGTGTATGTGTCAGAAAGAGAGCTATATATATTTGATCGTATATTATAGACTGTAGGGGCAAACGGACATAGAAAAAGGTCGCCGTGATCCCCGCGGTGCCGACGAAACGTAATGCGTGTGCAGCATGTTAACACGCGATACAAATTAATATATTTAATAATCATAATATTATTATTATTACGTCTTTAGATTCGTCTTCCGAACCATCTACTACAGTTCGATGTTACCTATATTGTAATACTTATGACGTGATAACATAGTAAATCGCGACTGACATTTGACTGACGGTCGAGAGAGTATAGTAAAATGTATTTGATTTTGCACGACGAGTACAGTAATCATAAATTTATAACATAAACACCTTTGTATTATACACTCATAACCTCGTTAAATGTTATCGAAAATAACGCGTGAATATTTATCTATTATTAATGTATTAACTGTAATGTACTGTTGGCCGAGCTCATCAACGCCGATGACCATTGCATCGACAAGTTTTTGGGTTCCGAGTAAATGCGCATTAGTAGCAACATATTTTCTATTACGTTTTTCTCATGGTGTAATTAATCAAAAATGTAATTTAAATTAGATATATAAATATATATAACTATTCTTGTTAGTAGCGTCTTATTGTTTATGTTTAATTCCATAATAATACAATTATGGAATTAAAACTAAGTTATAGTTGACGAATTTTTGGCATAAATCAAATCAAATTTTCAGAATATTTCAAAATTAAAAAGTAATTTTGGTTAAAACGTTTACTATTATTGTACACCAGTTAGATGTTAATGAGACGCATACCTTCACGCAGTCTCGTCAAAATAATTGTTCATATTGATAAACGGAAAATGTTGAATACATATCAAAAAACCCTCAAAATAATGATATTCGGCTCTATCGATGACGTTATAGCAAGAAATAGAGTACGACTTTTTTTACTTAGTATTATATTCCATTTGTACAAGTAACTACTCGTAAGTCAAAACTCGCCTGGACAGATGAACTTAGTACTTCTTTAAATATAGGTATACATCATAATATTTAAATCACTATCCACTATAATATAATAATAATTCATCTATTTATATTGACCTATCGTGCATGCAGCTATTCAATGTAATTAAATATAAGTATCTTGATATAAAATATATATCATACTATTCTTGTGTTCGTGAGAATATAATAATATATAAACACGTATCCACGTATAAATCGTATATATATTAAGGACTTGAAGAATTATACGAAATATACATTTTTCTACACGGGATTGTTATTATTATAATCAACTATACGTCTATTATATGTATAGAATTTCATCTGTTCATTGACGGAATCTTGTCAATCCGGTATAATCGTATTTTATTCGAAAATTATATTATTATATACTCGGTGGACATTAAATGCGTTTGACTAACACGCGATATCAGCCATGTAATTTGAAATAATAATTTTGCTACCGTAACCATTCCATCGTAATGGAATTCAACGTGTGCCAAAACAGCTGTATATCCATCACCCGCGTGTGTTCGAATTATTTACTTCATAATATTATACATGATGATATTCTAATATAGACATAATAAGTGCAATTAATTTTTCTCATTCATGCATAAATCATGCAAATATATGCATATAATATTTAAAATATATAGACACTATACACTATACCTTACGACATTTATAAGATTTTAATATTTCTAGAACAAAAATAATAAATCTCAAACCACAATTCAAATCAGATGAAATCCAAGTAAAATTTTACGTGTATTATAATAGTGATGATTTATTAATAAGTCATTATTATATCGTACGTGGTAGAACTAAGTATTTAAAGTATTTATAATAATACATAGTCAACTATTGTCACAATGATTGACACAGATTATACAAATTTATTTGTTTATTTACTATGCAAAGTTGGTTAGGTATCAGCATAGACAATCGTTTTTGTTACTCACTAAAAGTAATCTAATGATGTGAAAACCAGGGATCGAGGTGGCCATTGTATTAACCCATAAATTCCAACGATTTTAAAAGTGTTCGTTCAAATAATTCCTCACAACTATAGCATTATGTGCTGGAGCTCTATCTTGTTGAAAAATCAAATTGTTTCTTGTCATAAGAGAAACATCGTCTAGCATGATCGGTAGCTCTATCATTACAATTTTAAATATCATCTTTCATTTTATGTCCCGTTATAGAAATAAGGTCCCAACAATTTTCCTTCAATCAAACCGCACTAAACATTTGTTCTCCAGACAAATTAGTTATTTGTTTCAACAGTCCAATGGGGATTTTGATTGTCCCAATAATGATTATTTTGTTTATTTATAAACCCATTGTTAATAAATTTAGCTTCATATGTCCAGAATGTAATTTAAAATAATAGATTGTATTTTAATTGAGTAATCAGCCAAGAAATAAATGTAATCCTACGTTTAGCATCACCTTGGCGGCGTATATATTTGACTAAATTGGGTTTATATGAATGCATTTGATGTTTTTTTTTTTTTTTTATTTTATGAACGGCATCATAAGAAATACCTTTTTCAAAGGTGACATGAATATGCGTACTAACTCTGAAATTTGCTCTTACTTATGCTAAAACTTAAAGTTCGTCTGGTTTTTTGGTTGACATTAACTCTTGTATTAGAAAAAATCTTTTGATTTCTTTTTAACATATAAAAATAACTATAAGACGGGGTCCCCGATCTTATAGTTAGAAAAATCAATTTTTTTTCAGTTTCATTATTTTGACTAATTATAACATAATATTCAAAAATCATATAATGAATAATAATTAATCAATATACCCGGGTAACCTTTAGTATATAAATGTGCAACGTGATGTGAATTTTGTTTACGTTCCCAGTAAAAAAAAAGCATATCAACTTTCTCTAAATCATTCATATTTTTTTCAAAGTTAAAACTTCTAATTTATGAATTTACAAGATCTATTATAAAATAATTGACGCAGGAAAAATTATAGTGATTTCACAGCAGTTTACTTAAAGCAAATACGAAGACACTGATAATTGTAATAGTTTATTTTAAAAGAAGACAGTAAATTTAACGTATCTAAATTACTCTCGATTCACATAACCATATTGGTGAAATATTTGAAAAACCTGCACCTATAATTTATTATTTTAAATTATTTAATAATAAAAATAAAATTATTATGTTTGAATATTTTTGTTTAGGAATTTGATACAATTTGTGATAACCAAAAAATATTATAAAACTATTTCAACTAATATCAAACACTTAAATATCCATAACTCGGCTAGTTTTTAACTTAAGAAGTTGGTTTGACTATTAAAGTTCATAAAAAAAATATGTAACCATTAAATATAAGCACGTCTTACTTGTATTATATAATATTATACAATAAATAAGCACTAACAATGACTAATAGTTTCAATGATTACAAGGTAAGAACCTTGTTAAAATTTTAAAATTCGTTTTATTAGTCTAAATCTAGTTATTTTTTCTTTCCATTTAATAATTATTAAATTGACTTTATGATGAGTAAATTTTGTCTCTAGAAACTGACTAATAAGCTTCAATCGACCATTTTTATTCGAGTAAATTCACTTTTGATTTACGCCTAAATTTGTTTCAACAAGTTAAGAAAATTTTAATCTAAATTTTAGATAAACAATTAATTTGATAGGGAACAATTCGTACTGTTCATATTACATAGTTGTCTAATTTTATTAGGGTCTACAGCTACTCGTTTGAATAATAGTAAAGTGGATTTTTAAAATAGTTTTGAAACTCAGGTACCTATGAAAAATTCGAGACCTAGTATTAACAGAAATCTGAAATCCAACTAATATTCAAATCAGATTTTTCCTCAAAACCAAAACTCAAAAATGAATTGAACTTACTTTCAATTCAAAACCGGTGTTCAAATTGATTAAAATTAATTTTTAAATGTTTAACTATGTAAATTAATTTAAAATAAATAAATAGGTAAGAAACATTTTTTATTCGTTTTCTTGGGCATTATTATATATAGGTAAATGCAGTATAATATGTTATTAATTATTTTGAAAAGCGAATTATGTGTGATATATTTTTGTACACATTACTTATAATTATTATTGTTTTCATCTGTTATTTTTATTGTTCACCATTAATTTGTGTACTGTCCTTCACTGTCAAACAAAAATTGACAAGTACCATCAATAAGTAACTTTCTATTTTCCTACATAACTAATTTACGTTAATGTATCTAAAATGTTTAATTATTAAGTAATAAAGTATAATATTATACCTGATAATATAATTCTAAAGGCAAAAAACTCGGTATCAACTCGTAAACTCAAACGCGAAAAATTTAAAACTTGGTTTTAATCTCTCTTTAGTGCCCATTATCCAAAACTTTCCGTTATGTAGTGCTACATCCACTAGTTATAGGTATTGATGTATAATATGTACATCAATACCTATAACCTATGCGGTCACTAACCCATATTATAATAGTACTCGTTAGAATATACTTCAATTGTCACTCACAATTCGAAACGACTTCAGTGAACATTTACAATAATATATACGAGAGTATGAGTTATTTAAGAATACTACAAGACAAATAAAATTGTATGCTTTTTTCAACAACGATTTACCAATGTTATACAAGTCACGAGTAGTCAGTTATTTTTATTAATAATTATGAATTTATAAATAATTTTTTGAAATGTCAGATATCGCGTAGGTACCCGGAGACGATTATTGTTATGCCATAACTTATAATGTAAGATGTCTGCAATATTGGCTATATACGGCTATTATTCTGTAAAGTCGATATTATTTTTTTATGTAATATGAATTTTTCCCTTGGTTTGTTATGCGTGCACAACAAAGTCAGCTGTTGTATGTATGTAATGTAATAATTTCTTACGACAATGGTATAATTTACATAAGATTTTAATGACTGTTTTCAACTCGTTTTGAACAGCAGGTGGCACGGCAATGATTTCAACGCTCATTTCAGTACTAAACGGTTTAATGATGTATCTTAAAATTTTATCACCTATCAGATTAATTGCGTAAAAATACTTTTCATAAACATTCGTTGAGGAATTTTTGTTTAAATTATCCACCAAATGGTTAAAAAAAACACATTGCAATGAGGAATGACACATATTATTATTATTATTATCATTATCATCGTCATTATACGAATATTATATCGTTGGTACAATTAATATAAATGGGGTTTTTTTTAAGTAATAATAATACGACTAGCGTACATAATCGTGTGTACCTTTATATTTATAATAAACGACTCGTTGTTATGAATATAGGAATGTTTCCAGTTGGTAGTTTTGTTTCTCAAATTATTTTTGTTTGACCGAAATTCATACAAGAGAATACGAAGAGTACCTATGTACTTCCGAACGGTCTGGTTTTAGTCTAATTCGTTTTATATCGTACATGCACATTTAGGGGGGTGAATCGATGATTTGAAATATCAAAAGATGCCTTCGGCCAAACACAATATAAGTTTATAAATACAATTAACCGACAACATTATAATTTTTTTCATTTTCGATACTATGCACGTGTGCATATTCATTTGCTATATTAATATAGGAGGAATGGTGTGTATTATAAAATATTCACTAAGTGTGTTTAATATTACTTATGTCGTAATATCTATGATGCTCGTGTATATACTCTGATACTCGTATACCTGCTCCTGCAGACTCATAGTCTAGGACTACTGACTGATCGATAATACGCCCACCGCATTATATATGTAAGAAAAATATTGATTAGAAGAGAAGTAAAATATAATAAAATCCCGCGGTTCGTTAATTGCAGTTTATCCACACACCCCGTACAAGCAAGCGTTGATTGATCGTTGATCTTCAAGAGTATGGGACTTTTCTCTCCGACATCATCGTCGTGTTACGTAGTTATATTATACCCGTATAATATGATCATTTCGTTCTTTTTTCCTGTCTTCGACCAATAAATACGACGTATGTACTTAGTAAATACTAGTGCACGTGCATGTGTATATGATGGGTTTTTATATTTACTTTTGCCCAATTATTATGGACAATGAATAATTGTAGCCGATTAACGGCAGCCACCACCAAATATAACCTTAGGACTGAGATGAATATTATTATTTTTTTTTTTATTCGACTAACCGAATAAATGATGTTCGTTCGGTCATGACAGCGTTCTTCAATTTTTATACACACAATCTCAATTCTAGTCCATGCGTCATGATTATTTCATGGTCTACATGTATGTTTATAAAAATCACGAAGAAATCTGAATCATCGAAAGTGTAGTGAATCAAAAGCTTTTTTTTTCACTTCATGAAAATATCTTTAAATCGTCTGAGAGATTTGTGTGAAGTCTTTGGTTTGGAATAGCTATAAGTATTGCACATAGAACTAGGTTAATTGCTTTGCGGTTTGTAGTTTATATCCTCTTTCGTATAATAAAACGTTTCACCCCGAAATAAAATGAAAACTGTGTAGCGAAAAGGATATAATATAATTCCTATAGGACTCCATTTCGCACCACTATTCCGTTTTTCAATTATATAATATGTTATGTTATCGTTTTTCACCCCTCTATACGAAGTAAGTCTATTCGTATTTATGTACAATTTTGACGTTGGGTAGCAATCAAAGACATCGTACGTATATATACGATAATAACGTTTAAGGATTTCAAAATATATACCTATCCCCCATTGACGGAAAAATACCATTAATAAAGATAGGGGATGTGAACTAAGATTTTGTGGTCAAACAATAATTAAAAAGTGTGTTGTAGTGCTAAAATTTGAAAAAAATTTAAATATCAAATAATAATTAATTTGGTTAAAAGAAAAAATGCAAATCATTACAATATACAGTTTTTAATGAGAACTACTTAAGTCATAAAACACACGTCAATTAATATATGGGTGGTATTATATATTTATATATATATCATTCATTTTAAAATAAACAAATTTATTTATTATTTAATTTGTTTGTCCAAAACTATGTACGCATTTTAACTCAATATTCCCAAACATGTGTGCTTTAGTACTATACAAAATTACAGAAAATAAAATAGAATTGTAAATTTGTAATCATTTAGATGATGGATAAAGAAAATCATACGTTTGTATATATGTAGCAGGTTTCAATGTGTGCGGCCTCGGTGTGATGTGTCAAGTTTATAGTACTCGTTAATAGCGAACAAACGACTGAAAAAGTGATTAAAAACGTTTTTTATTTCTTTAAAGTGCAACGCGTTCTGATCGTTAAAAATTTATTGCATCTGAGTGGGTGCGCTACCGAATGAGTATAATATATGCGATTGTGTTATGATATGTAAACTGAATATAACCGATGATCATATATAATATGAGTAAAAAAAAAAATTAAAAAAATATGGCCTTGTTAATTTTTAAAAATCTAATCCACTTTCTGGATCCATTTGGATATAGAATCATGTCTAATTGATAAATTATTATTATTTCCTATAAACTCACTATCATAATAAGATTATTATGCAATATATTTTATAATCAAAATAAATTTCAATTAATAGCAATTAATACATTTTGCTTTTCGCCCTCAAAATAATTTTCTAAATTTTTCTAGAATTTGGTTAAAAATTCAGTTTTTTTTTTTTTTATAAGAAGTAATTTAACAATTTTGCGTTTCTTAATATATAATTGTTACAGATACTTATAAGCAGTGATGCAGCCAGAAAAATATCTTGAGGAGGATTTTATATTTTCAATTCTTTCCTACATAGTACCATATTTTTAATTTTAATAAATCGATTATAAAGTTAAAATTAAATTTGTAAATATGGTAGTTGGTAATGGTTGTCAATATGTAGTTTATTGAAACTGTGAAAATTGTTTAATGATAACATGATATAACATTATATCTAGTGGCATCAAACTATAAAAAATTGCAATATGGTGAATATCAAATGTTATATGTACCTACTCACTACCCAACTACTCATGACCCCCTTAATAATAGTCTATGTATATCATTTTGTAGATTATTGATAAATTATTATTATGCCGTCCGTTGCAACATAGTCAAACAACCAACAATTGGTTATTACTACGATATATATTACACGAAAAATAAATTAAACATCAAAATAAATATATTTATGATATAGCATATTGTAGTATTGTAGTTCTAATCTGTATCACTACCATGGACATAAATGATTTGTTTTTATGTAATTATGTTAAATAGATTCAAGTTTCTACCATACTATATTTCTATCATGGATAGTTTTATACTTTCACAATACTAATATTTACATTATAGGTAAAAAGCTAGATGTCACTTTCTCACTACCCAACCATCCATAATTCATTATGACATTTACCATACTTGGGTACAGGGATCGACACCACTAATTATACCTATGTCTTAAAATTATTGTATATTTTACTAAACTAGAGAAATATTTCGGGGAGGATGAGGATAATAACGCGTTGATTACCCCCTGGAAACTCCACTCCTTATAAGCAATTACATATATAGGTATGCATAACATAATGTATTACAAATTTCATATTGGTTTTGAACGGTTTTGTTTATTGCGATTGCAAATAATTGATGAAAAAACTTTAGATAAATACCATGTTTTAAAAACAAAAATTGTAAATTTATACATACAAAAATAATAATCTAATGGCGTAAATGTGTGTAGCGGAAAAATAAGGAATCTGAAGTTCCTAATGCTATAGAAAATAAACAGACCACAAGGAATTACACTTGTTAACTGAGCAGTACAAAAAACAATGTATTAAATATTATTATACGCTCTGGTCGGTTGACAGTACACTTGTAAAATAAATATTATTTAGATTAGATACTCATAGTATATAGTTCGGGAGTTTCTTCGCTCTACACATATGCCATGCGCGCACTGTGTATCGGGTCACACGCGTGCAGACGGACAGTGTATCATGTAAATGTTATTATTCCGTAGGTAAGAGATGGCGAGCATAACAATTATAATATTAAAATAGTATGAGCAGCGGTAGCGGGTGAAGATGAAGATCGTCGACCCGTGGCAGACTCAGACGCAAGAGCTCACGCACGCGTGCATACACATGACGACGTGTTCCGCGATGAGAAACACCATTGGGCAGGTGAAATTAAAGGAAAATAAAAACGCGTCCAGAGACAAAAAGTGAACAGAAAAAAGAAATGAAATGAAAAAAAATAAAATAAAACAAACAAACGAAAGGGAAAAGAAGAAGAATCGGCGCAATGACAAGAGATCGAAATTTGTCTGTCTCCAGGGTAACAACGGCAGCGTGTGAATATTATAATATTACACAATACCGGCTGGTCCGAGCGTGGAAATTTCCATCAGTCCACCTGCAGTAACCGTATACAGTGCATATAATAATAAATAATTAAACTCTGTACAGTTGTATTTATATATGCACGTGCATTGTCCAAGCCAAGTCTCTGCAGACGTTATACATAATAATATACCTGTATTGTTGATATTTCGCCGTATCTCGCCGGACGATTGAACCCATTTGCACAGGTGTGTCGACGACACTGTTCAAGACTTACACTCTAGGCTTACGCCGATTTCGATCTTTGTTGACAGTACTCATGGTAAGAAGTATCATAGCATGGTAGTGTATTGTGTCAAAAAAATATATAATAATAACCCTAACCCCTCGTAGAAATGTGTTGACTCAAAGAGTGGCAGACACGCAATGCACTGATATATTACACTATATTCTATTTAAACTATATTAATATTTTACGCCATGCTATCCAAAATAATATGCAATGGTAATCGTATTTGGATTTGTCTTGGGAAGCTGCGTGCACCCATACCGACCCCAAATAGTTGGGAGGAAGGCGAGGCAAAAGAAGAAGAAGAAGAAGAATCGTATTTGGATACAGTTATATATTATATTATGTCTATTTATAATACAAATATTATGACTTAAAAAAAATATATTTGAAAATTATAAAAAAATATTTAAGTTGAAAGAAAGACTTTGTTTAAAAGTTGAACGCTTTTTTATGCACCTATATTTGAGTTATTACTTATTACCAATTACCTGGTAAAATGAATTATATAAATTATATATAAATATTATTATAGTTGCATATTTGTAGTAAATATATTTTTCTTTTTAAATTCTGCTCCTAGTAATACAATGTGTATTAATCGAAAGGATTTATTTTATTTTTAAGAAAACCGTACATTTTGTTTTACTTGATCCGTCTAAGAATTTAATAGTGTTTTCTGTGACTGCCATGATAATTTCGAAACAGATTATTTTCGAAAAAGTTCCTAGGATTACTCTGAACGACAACATACTAGGGTTCGATCGTGGTTTTAACGTGGATTATTACTGAAATAGATTGAAGTATGTAATTTTTATACTTTCCACATTTTCGAAAAACTCGTATATTAATTGCATCCAACGATGTAGGATAATACGTCTAATAATATAAATGGCATTTATGGTTCAAAGATTTTATAGTCTATAATGTTCAAATAAAGAAATTGTAATCCATGCACGGCCACAAATTAATATAGTTGTCTGCCTAGTTAATCGTACCGTTAAAATATGTATATTCATACTGTTTAAAACTAATTGATAACATACGCGGAAAGCAGATGTTGGTAGATCATTAATAGATAAACATTAAATTAAAATAAGTAGAGGTAGAAGAGGTAGTTGATAATCTTTTCAACTTTTTTTCGTTTTGATACTAAGTTTATTCTGACTACGTATACACTACAAATATTTAAAAATCTAACAAAAATACCAAACCTTATTATATGTTTATATATAGCAAAAACATATAATAACAACTTACCAAATAATATTCCACAGCGTAAAAAAATAAGAATTTTTTATAAGTTGGATTCAATAATAATAACGAATGTCATTGTTTTTAATAGTTAAACTCATGTTAAGTGCTAAGATTTAGCACTTCAATATAAAAGTTGAAAAATAATTAAAATATAAATACTGATATCATATAATGTAATATATTTTGTTGACTTAAAAGATATATAATAAGAGTTTTAATAAGAGCAAATAAAAATAATGACCATTTGAAAATGTCTCATACTGTTATAAGTAAAATTGAGTAACACTGTTCTAGGAAATTTCTGTAAAGATACCCTTTAAATATTATTTATCCAATGCCGAACATAGGATATAGGAAAACAAGTTGTAAAATTTGAAATAAATATATAAATATATATATATATATATATATATATATATATATATATATATATACGTATTTTATTTTTATTAATATATTATATTTATAAATGCAATACATAATTAATGCTTTAAGTATGGGCTCACTAAAATTGTATTTATACGAAGGGTAGGTTTATGAATGATACGGATTGGACGGCATAGGGACAGTTGCGGGCGCTGATATTATACAACAATATTATGAAAGTTTTCGTGATATAATTGATTCTCTACACATACTTGAATCACTGTACCATATCACCATTAAGTTTCGACGGTACATTTTAAAAGTCACGGAAAACAAAAGAGATGTTAAACCCGAAAAACATTATGTAATTCTGTCACTCACCTGTCGAAATTGTTCCTCGAATGTCCAGGACTGGGCTTCATTGTTCCGGCTCATAGACGGCGAATGGACTTCGGCCAGTGAATGACTGCCAGACATAGGCGTGTCACCCGAGTGGCTGGACTTCGGTGACAGGTCAGCCGCGGTCGGTTGCCTATGTGCAGACGTCAGCGACACGGCTACACCGGACGATTGTTGTTGCTGGTGTTGCAGTGGAGACGGCTGTACGGACAGGCCGGGGTGTTGGTACACGAGATGCTGGAGCATGGGAGTTATCAATCGCGAGCCGGACGCCAATTGTCTGGCAAGTTGGTTGAGAGTTTCGCGTTCTTCGCGCTACGAGAAACGAAAATAAAAAATAAAAGTATGTAATAGGGGAAAAAAAAAAACCAAAAAATTTATCGAAACATCGATTTGATGACAGTTGCAAGTGTCAATTGTAATGTTGTGATTTTATCAATAATAAGATCAATTAAAACATATGAATATGTTACGCGCGTTTGTGTCAGATGTCTAAAAAAATTATCTTAAAACATAATATATATTTTAACTGGGAACTTGGTCGAGTTATTAGTCAACAGTTGTCAACTGCATAAATTACATAGAAACATTTTTAGTGTGTTAGCCAAATTGTATAAATTATATTAATTGTTTTCGGTATTATTTAAATTTTCACTGAATTTAGTCCATACCGACAAAATTTCTTTAAAAATCATTTAAACTAAGTTCAAAAACACTACGATACTGCTTTCTGATAATGATCAATACGTTTTTAAAAAATGTAAAAAGATTATATGACTTTGTGATGCGAAATTCACAAACTAAATGATAAACTCCCGAGGTGTAGACAATTAATTATAATAGTAATTATAATTCGATTCTCGGCCGTTAATCTAAACTACCTTATATAATGAAGTAAATCTTGGCTACGTTCCAGAATAGTTCTTTTACGTTTTACTCGTTTCCAAAATGTAATCATAGAATTATTAGAAAAATTACCATTTGACATTTCCGTCGGGTTTAGAATTCCTCACAACAATGTAACCCCGTAACCAAGTATGCAAGAGATACACTTTAAATTATTTTTAATATTATCATACGAATTATTTATTACTTATTACAGTCATTGAAAACTGAAGATATATTTATTAATATGTATATAAATATGTTTATAGTAAATAGTTAAGTAGTAAGTAAGAAATACAGTCATACAGATATAGTAACGATTGGTTATTAAAATTGTGATAATTTAAAAAAAAAACGATATTTGTTTAATTTTAAATGAAAGCATTTTTATTTAAATATATTTTGATTGTCGTTATAGCCATGGACTGCAGTCCACTCACTTTATAATGTTTCATCGTCCAGCTCAACGTTTAAATTTTTATAATTTTTTAAAAATAAAGTTTTATGGAAACAATTGTTTAGAGTTATGACATATTTTTAAGATTCATTAAGATATTTATTTATTCAGTGAAAATGTGAAAATAGAGAAATGTATATGTATTTACATATATATTCCCTAATTATTCTATAATTATGAGGTAAATATTTTAATTTTTCATAAAACAATTTCCTTTGTTTTTAATGTAAGTTAATAACTTACAAATTCTTTATAAATATTATCCTTAAAAAAAAAAAACCAAAATTGAATGGTATCATCTATATAATATAAATAAAAAATAAACAATAGTAAAATTATTTTAAATTGATTGACAAATACATTAAAATTATATTTATTCCTTCTGTTATTATCTATTTTGATGCTAATGTTAATTTATATTTTTTTTTTTAATCAATCCATTTTTGCAGAAACAATGACCAATTTTCAGTGAGAGGCCTTTTACATCTCTAAAGCTTTACTCAGTTTAGTTGAAACAGTTTAGTTAATGATTACAATTACGTCAAAATATACTATTGTGTGTACTTAACCACTTATTTTCTTTCTCTCTCACTTCATATATAGTTTACCTGCATTTCCAAAATATCTTGTTCATCCTCAGGCGAACACTCTTCATCCTGCCGACAGTCCATGTCATCGTCATCTATGTCACGATCATCATCATCGTCATCCGTGCCCTTTGATCTGGACGGTGATGTGTCGTCGGCCACTGTCGAATGTGGCCAATGATAAGCGGCTACGTGGGGTTGTACGCTAAGATTCAGATTTAGGCCTAGCCGTCTCGGACTTCCAGCTTCAGTAGCAGCCATTTTCACTTGTTCCGTCGTAGTTGGTTCGTTGCGTTGTTGATCCAAATCAGAAGACGATTCACTATTCAGCTGCGAAACGACAGAAAAATACAAAAAACGTTAAACACAAAAATATACATGATAGCTAAACTCAAATAGGCATTAAACTTAAGTATTTTTAATCCGATTTAATAAACTAATATCCAATAAATACTTTGCTAATAGAGAAATTATTAAATAAATTCTAGAAAAATATTCAATGATCTTATAAATCAGAAATGTGCTTATGCACCTAATAACATACATTGAAAAAATAGGTCGCTATAAAAGAGCAAGATATTTTCATTAAATTATACAATCTTGTCCACCATGACTTAATTCTCCTCATCAATAAAATAATTTTTACTCTTACAATCGAGATACGATAAATATAAATATAAACAAGCGAAGTGTTGTTTATACAATTCATCTCGTGTGATTTTATGAGAACCTTATAGTGTCAGTCGAATAGGTCATGAGTTCACTTGTGCAATACTACATGCTCGCATATATATATACGTATGTATATGTGTGTGAGTGTGTGTGTATTTGTACACGCGCGCGCACCTTTAAATTGAAAGTTATCAATGCCAGATGTATATTCAAATGACACGACACGTTTATAATATAGAAATGATACGATCGGATTTTACTTTCTTTTGTGCGGGTATCATCTATATGGGGATGTTAGTATTATTTTTATCTAACGATTATAATTTATTCCGGCTGAGACTACGTACAGACAATCTCGACCTGGAATAAAAACAGGGTTCCCGACACGAGAAGCCCCCACATGATGGCTTATTATATACTTCTACAGTCTCACGCGATAACGCGTACATAAGTGTTCAAATGATCAAATCGACAAATCGATATAATGGTTTATTATATCTGCTTAGTGTGTAACATGTTATATGCACTTTTGAATAATCAACTATAAAATAATATCTATAAATTTAATAATTTATCTTTTTTTTATTGATAATACATCTCATAAACCTTGTGAACAAGCATCCATAAACCTTCCAACTACAACACTAAATTTCAACTATTTTTATTTTTTTATTTATATCCCTCACTTTATATTTATTTATGTATTCATATGTATTTATGAACTAGTGTTTTTTATTCATAAATTTACTTAATTCTATTTGTCCATGTTTATGTATATGTAAATATTTAGCACTGTAATATCCAACGACCATAGCAGCTGTAGATTGTTTTATTTGATTCATATTGATTCATATTACATAAATAACTGTATACCACAACATTTCTAAAAGTGAATACTGAACATTAGCTAAATGATAAAACAAATTGCTACTGATCCACACGAAAAACTTTTTATTTATAATTTTTTTAAATTAGTGAAATTAGGCAAATAATAAGTACTATTGTTATTAAACCACGCACGTTTTAATTATATTTATTTTTATTATTTACAATAAAAATTAATCGAACTTCAAGCCACGTTCGATAAATTTTCGCCTTTATATCGCATCAACTATATGACAACATGTTATTTTTTCGTTTTATAAAATAGTGTCGATTCGAATGCGCGTCAAAAATCAAGAAATTGGCATAACCACCATGTTAATTAATAATAAACTATATGGCGTTTTAATCTATTATTATAATTCTCATTATTAATAAATAGTTCTTTCGGTCTGCACTTTCATAGGCACAGTAAAAACAAAAAAACAAATCGTGGCCAACTGCCAAGTAGACTAATGTAATTTTAATGAAACACGTGTTATTTTTCTATACATCCTTCATCTGTCGCACCCGCGAGCTTTAATATTAATTCACTTTGAAATCGTCATATTATCGTCAACCCAATGTCATAAGCAATTTATCAGAAAAAATCGGCCAAAAATACGATCCGTCCGGACATGATTTGGTGTCGTAGTGTGCGGTCGACGATTTAAAAATATTTCTATAGTCGCATCTGTCTTAAATCGATTAACATGTCATAATTTTTAATTTCACGTACGTAAATATATATTCCAAATACTATACCTAATAGGTTTTGAGAATAAATATAAAAACATAATTTTATGGTAAAATATGCGATCAGTCATAATTTTTTAATCCTATATCATAACGTATTCAATTCTTTTACTTGTTTAGTACATATTTAATTTGTAATTTTTATAATACTAATGTACGTGCGTGTATTTATTTCATAAATCTACTGTTATCTAAACATTGTTTTAACATGTATATTTATTTTTAAAAGCTCCGAAAATTAAAAATTAATTTATGTTTGAGAATACTATAACAATCAATAAAGAAAGGATTTGATCTTCCTATGAATGGTTATCAGCATCATAAGAATAACATCAAAATTAAATATTTATATATAATTATAACTGCATTTTATTTTACTTTATTCAATCAAAATATACTTAAGGGAAAACCATTTTTCGCTGTATGTGAAAATTGAAAATTGTAATTATTCTTATTACAATCTATGACTGGCAAAAGAAAACGCGCGCACTCATAATAATTACAAACCACACAACGATTTATTGCATGCTAAACAAAATAATATTATAATATTATAAATTTGCTGCCACAAGATCTGCTACTTCACACACGATATAATTATAATTTCGATACCAATCATCTGACATTAATACACCGTATAGCTATACATAGATTTAACAATTCGATTAATGTGTATGTAATATTATATGTATCGACCTTATTATGGATTTTACTACGAGGATGGGAGCGACTACTGGTTTTTACGGGACTATGGATTTTTTGGGAGATCGTGATAGCTTTGGGCTGTCTCGGATTGCGTGTCGCGTCAGTAAATACATACGGGTTATCTTTTTTCTTTTTATAAATAATTCGTTTTATATTAATATAAGAATTCTTTATCGGATCACGCTATAAAAATATACGTTTAGCGTCTCCGCAATATGACTACTAGTACGCGTTACAGATGGAATAATATATATATATATATATATATATATATATATATATATATATATCATCAAAATATCAAACAAATTTATGGTTTTCTACTCTGATGAATTGGTTTAAAAAAATTATTTAGTTCAAATGTACATCATCATCGATAAAGATATTATGTAAATGGAAGTAAAAAAAACCACACGAAAAATGTATTATAGTGTCTATATTAAATAGCATACCACCCATCGAATTTTGAAACGCTTTTCGTGAAGACGGTCTGACAATGGATTGTTATTTTCATCTCCTACGCTTTGTAGTCGAAAATTTGAGTTTCAGAAATTATAATTCTTCACCTTCTGCCGATCTTACGCCGTCTCAGAGTTGATAATAATTATCGAGAGATCGGATGCGTTTTAATAACTATTATTTACGACACGTCACGATTGCGGAGCGACTACTGAAGGTTTGAACATTTCAACGTTAATGTGACTAAAAGAAAAAAAATAATAATAAAAAAATTTAAATTAAAATAGTTATAATAAATAATATTCATATATACGTTGCACGTGAAATCTAAACCTGGCACCAACATAGCTTGTACAATGTAAACATCTAATATATATATATATATATATATGTATGTACAGTTTTGGTTCTAATATCGTCATTGATATTAACCAATTTATGTGTGTGAGGTGTAAAAATAATTAAATTACCCATCTTAATTATTATACACATATAAATACATTATATTTACATAAATATTTATAAGAAAAAATATATTATACCACATAAAGGTTTTTATTTAATTGTCAGGTATGAATAATCTCATTAATGTAAATATACATTACCTCATACCATACACGTTAAATACACAATCCACGTCTCATTTTATTATGGCAATCGGTAACATTCATTAATAGAAATTAAATTTAAAATTATATTAAAAAATTCATTAAGTTAATATAAAACTAAAATCAACCTTTTTTAAAATTGATATTTTAATTTAACTTAACTTACATAAAAAAATTAAGTTTTGAACTAGTTCATCGATATTCTATTATATACATCAACCGAGGGAATTTAGAGTTTGCTCGGGGGTAATATAGTGATGACGGAATTATATAAATAATTATGTTATTTTACAATGAGTAAAATTAAAATCCCTATAATAGTGTTCAGATTATCGGGCATCGATAAAAATTAAATATAATATTTATATAAATAAATAAATAAATAAATATATTAGGTATAACGAAAAAGTCAAAGCTTTATATAATATATAGTTATTTTGAATGTTTTATTTGTACCGCTCACAAAAAAAAAGATTGTTTAAATTCTAATTTAAGAGGTTACAAGGGCGTAGAATGAAAAAAGTTGGGAAACGCTGATATAAAAACAAAAAATAAAGGTTGAATAATTGATTCCGAAAAGAAATTCAAACTCATGGTCACGTCGGCGATGAGGACTAATAGTAAATACGTAAACAAAAGCTACGGTGTGGAGTTAAATATGCGTAATACATAATATTAAAGTACCTAAGTTATTAATGGAAGTATATTTGCTGGAGAAAATAGAAAATACTCACACCTACACAATAATAGTGTGTAAGCATATAATACATCAGATGACTGTTATTTACACGAGATTCCGGCAATAACGAGCAACCAAAACTACTGTCATTATTTATCGGTATACTGACGTAAATTCAATATAACTAAACGCGTGTCCACGACCTGTACTCTCATACGTCGCTGTCTGTATATGCATCATGTAAATACATGTATATTCTGTGCTTTTAAATGACAATCCGTACGCTATTGATGAGAACTCGTGTAGTGGAATTAATTGATAACAACACTAAATGTTAACATTTCATTTCATGAAATAGCTTGCAAAGATATCACGTATTATACATATTATACATCGAATACATATTTTATATTATATACCTACATTGTAAATTCTCATTGTTACAATGTATGCATCTAGTGCGTGAATAAAACTTCCCAAAATGGAATGGTATGGGACCAAAAAATATTTTTTTATAGGCAATAGTTTACAGTTCTAAGCGTAGTATTATCAATATAAAACTATAAAGGAAACGTGTACTGAAGTATTTAAATTATAAATAATCGAAAATTCATGTTAAATTAGGTACAAGTTATGGATATTACTATGAGTTGTGAAAATGAAATATAATATACAAGAATTTTCTTATACTGTTCAAAATAAAAAAAATCTGGTATTTCGTACAAAATTATTAAGAAATTTGATTATTTAATTTTGTATTCGTTTGGAATTTTTTCTGGTTGAGCTACAATTAAACGGCAATAAATATTAAGAAGAAAACATGCTTCCAAAACTAAATGAGGAGATATTAACATTTCCTTCTTACGTCGTATATACACGCATTTATTTTCTGTTATTTTAGTGACTAAACGAGTATATAAAACGTAAATTGTATCGAGGAGTAAGATATTTTGTAGTTATATTTATTTATATTTAGATATTAAGTTTAAAACTACCCAAGGTATTATAATAAAAGTCATAATACATAAGTAGGTATTATTATAACATTGGAATTTATATAATACGAATACTTAGATGTGCCATTCATTAATTATACTGATAGATATCCAAAATGCTAATATAAACACAAACTACGTTATTTCCTTTTACACGGTTCATTATTTTATTTTACACTTTTATTTTTTTCTTATTTGCCGCCCGAAAGTTGCTCATTAAATAAATTCTTACGACATCATTAATTACACGCAGAACCGTCTGACACTTTCCTGCCAATGCCGGTCACCCCTTTATCCAGAACACCGAAACAAGATTAGTGACGACCCAATGATGAATGTTTGTTACTTTTTGCTGATGTTCCATTCACCTCCCCTTCGTAAGCGCATTCCAATATCAATACATGTACGATGGGTGTGTGTGTGTGTGTAAGTACATCACGCGCGCAGTATCGGTTCATCAATTTCGCGCGCGTGAAAACTATTTGCTAATAACTGCTCGAGAAGTTTTCCCAGAAGCATCGTATAGGAAACAATTTGGTGTGCTATACATATTATATAGACACCAGTCATCGGGTGACATAATCTATTATGTTTCAGAAGATTAGTGTATACTGTATAGTATATATTTTTAAAAGTTTTAATATTCAGTAAATCTGCAGAGCGTTACCAAAACGAAGACTTATTTTATAGTATTTTTTTTGTTCACGCAATAAATTATATTTATTTAAAAAAAAAAAAAAAGGCAGAATTGCACTCTAAATGATAATTATAATGAAATTATAAAATGATATAAATTTATGGTATAAAAGTAAAAAAAAAAATATAAAATAAACATAATTATAACAATCATTAATTTAGTGGACATATTAAATCTAAATTATAAAATAGATTATGAACGAAGTCTAAATTAAACAATCGCATAGTACGAGTATAAGATGTTAATTTGTCGAATAGCTTGTAAAACAAATAAATATCTAATGGGCATTATCATAAATCATATACTAATTATATACCCACCATATACGTATTAGTACCAAAATACATATGTAACTTATATAACTTGCAAATTAATAAGAGAAACAAAATAATGGTGGTCGATAGATAAAAGCATCAATGAGTATTTGGAATAAAGGGCTGAATCAGATAAGCCAAAAAATTATACATTTAACTAGTTACCTACAGTTTAGTTTTGGAGAGTTTTTGTTGTTCACTCATGGTGGCACATAAAACCGTATTTATTGGCGACACATATTGACCGTTACTTATAACGATGGCAAAATTCAGTCGGGCCAGAAAATGAAGACGGAGTGAAACAATAAAAAAAAAAAATAGTAAACGAGCGCGAGTGACTTCTATATAATATTGTTGTAGTCAAATAAATCCGATTACCCGAATCCATACCACCTTGCTACCTAGAGGGAGTTCCGTCGCCGCGTAATACGCGTCGATTGATTTGATCTATCACACTGGCGCGACGGACACTTTGAATAACACGATATCCGCACACGTATCGTTCATTTGCTTATTATGTGCATATATTAATACTTTTTTTTTGTTTTTTTCTTTTAATTTTCCAGACTACTTACATTTCAAACGGAATAAAATGAAACAAACGAAATTATAAATAAATAAAATGATCCACGTCATCATCGTAACGGAAATCGGATCGTGACGACACTACTATTAAACCCTACGTAAACAACATAAACACACAACGTAAACATCAACACACTCTCACACACACGCACACACATACACACTTATATATATATATATATATATATATATATATATATATATATATATATATATATATATATATCAGTAATAATAGTATACTTCAATATATAAGTTATAAATTTCTAAATGTATTATATTTGCTTCAAAATGTTTGGTTTATAGTCAACTTAGGCTGCCACCTCATTTATATATTGTAAACACGAATGTTTATTTGTATATATATATATATAAGTATAAAACAATATTATTACATTTATATTTTTTTAAACGAAACTAAATTACTTACATAACCCTACCGTATGTTACTGGCGGGACTTCCTTTGGATAATAGTATAATAATATACATAAGCAGTAATACCGTGTATTTTATTTTTTTATTTTTTTATTTTTATTTTTTGCTCGAAATGATAATAATCAAATTTCAACTATAAAAAAATCAATAGCTAGTATATTGTGTTTGGGGCTTATCGTGTTTATTATTTTGCTACCTTATGTGGACACGCCTCACCGGAATCGTCGTCGAGTATATTTTAATAATTTTTTGAAACATATAATTTTCTTTAACAGCTACATATATCGTTGTATATATTGTCTGAATGTCTGCGGTACCATGTGTAATCAAACATTTGCCTTTAGCCGACAAACCGTTTTTAAATACGTCTTTACTACCATCAATGCCGTTAGACATATGTCAGAGACGGCCGAGCGAATAACCGTCTATTTGATTTACAAGTAAACCTACTGTTCAATTTCATCAACAATTACAATTATTATTACTTTAGCGTGATATAATTAACATCGTAACGAACATTAAATGTAAAACAATAACGAAAAAAAAAAATTGACTGAATTTAAACGTGGAAAAATAGTTGCTATTACAAAATAATTACGGAAAATCTATTATTTAAAACCCGTACATTATTAATATGCATATAATCTTGTGAAAATATCTGTTATTTAAATAGTGGTCAGAACAGGAGATTCTGAGCCTAAAAGTCATAAAGGTTTAGAGAAATTCTTAGTATTTAATCTCAAATCAAATATAATTCTTCTTATTAGTATGTGTGGTCAAGCATGAAACACATGCATTTTTTTGGAAAATGTTCCCATTATATAAATGCAAGTCCAACTAAATAGTAATATCCTATAAAATGTTTAACTGTAACATAATAATAACTGTGAAAATACGTGTTTATCAACCACTTGGTATTCGAACAGAATAATATATCATTTATTTTGTTCGTTTCTGTGAAATAAAATAATATCTTGTAAAAATAATTGTTTTATACAATTGCGTTTACTTTCTTAATGAAGTTAAATGATTGACGAAAACTGAACATGAAAACTCAACCAGGACATTACACCATGGTAACAGTGGCTAATTACACGTGAAATGAGAGAAGCCAAACTACACTTATCAAAGCCAAAGTGGTTGCGTATACAATATATTTTAGCACTTAAATCCATGTAGTTTTCTAGAAATATATACATATATATTATACATTTTCGGAAATGTCAAAAATAAGGTCAGTAGATTATTACTACCCAAATATATATATAACGATGAAATTTATAACACTAGCTATGTAAAATATGTACAGTTATTGTAGAGAGTATACATGTATGATAAATTATAATAGATCCAGTATTATACAGCTAATACTTAATAAACATATCGTGTGGTATCACTGATATAGTGGTATACGTACATAAAATATATATATATATATATATGTATAAAGATAATTTTTTTTTGGGAGGGAAATCATAAAAATTAAACAACCTATACGACGTCCGTATAATATCATAATGATATTAGAACTCGGTGATGTAATAATAATACGACCAGAGCTGGGCTTCTTATGTTGTAAAACAAGTCTGCCGTTTAATCCAAGACAGGGCTCCTGTTTGGCGACATCGTTGATGTCGCTCACTTAATTCATAGTACGGATTCCTTTCTAAGAATCTATACGTATATATACTATAATAAGCCCTTATAAAGCTTCTGTTTAATAATATTACCTATATATGTTATGCATATACATAAATATTTACTACATAGCGGTAAGTCAACGTTGAATCGGACGCACAAGCAGTCAAATTATAAAATATGTGATGATTGACGTACGTAGGCGTTAGTTTTTTGAGATCTAATCTGTACCCTCTCCGAAATGTTTTTTATTTCCCAAAATGTAAGTGTTCATACATTTTTCAGCTGATGACGTTATATCCACGTAGATGAGTACAATATCTACTATTTCCAATATTCATAAACAGTAATTTTTAGATCACATACAAATTAAAAAATTAAGCTTAAATATACTTAAAAAAGTACTATACTGTTTTTCAATATAAATTCGAAACATTTCTCAGAAAACACTAAATTCACTACTGTTTGTAATTTTTTTATGACTTAGGAAAATCAGAAGTTTAGTAAATGAAGTTATAAATTCAAATATAATTATCAATTATAATATATATATATTATTTTTTTTTTTTTTTGATAAAATGTATTCATGTTTTTAATTCTTGGCATAAAAATAAAAATGTTTAGTCTAAGTAATATATTATTTTTCATTAATTTATATAAATGTGAAATGGAATTTTTGTTACGCATCACTCTAAAACTACTCATTCGATTATTACGATTATTTATAAAAAAAAATGAAACAGTATATCGTAGAGTAGCTCTTAGATATTCAATTTTATAAGGTAATTGAGGTTAATATTATTTACCCATAATTTTTTATTTTTCAATAACCTACGGCGCGAAAAAAAACATATTTTCCTCAGTTTTATGTTAAATAAATCAAACTACTACTGGACAGCTAAGTAAAAAGTTATTAAGCCAAAAAGTTTTTAACTATATCACTAAAAGACTTGCTATCAGACCTAAGCCTCAGTAAAAAATTAGAAGAAAAATGACGATTATAATTTAATTTTGTCTATGGTAATTTAACTTGACATAATCATTTATTTTCACGGATGAATTCGGGTAATTTAGCTAGTTACTATTACAAATTTGAATTTAATGGAGTTAAGATCTTTTTAAAATTTTTCCGCGGCTGTCAAGGTCTTCAAGTCTACAACCCATATTGTTTATATTATCGTTTCATCGGATTAAATTCATTGTGATGCACTACGAGTATTTAAACATGAAAAAAGTTAGTATCAAAACTGTATCCGATTGATCACATACACGAAAAGAAACTCAGGTTACTGTTTTTTGCATTTTATCGTAAAAATAAACTGACATTTAAGTTCATATACGTGTGTTATTATAACGATAAGAAATTGTACAGAGATGATATGTTAATTATAATATTTAATATACAACTATATTAAATATACACTTATAGTAAATATAAATAAATCATGGTACCTATGTACAAAGTACTAATGTATTTCGACAGGAGTAATGGAAAATTTATCTCTTCGCATATATTATAGAACTGTTTTTATTCTCTCAGGCAATGTTCATCTTATATATGTGTTGCATGTATATCAAAACGCGTATCAGTCGCGAAAATCCACGTACGCCTCGTTAAAGCCGTTGTAAATGGTAGCGGGAAGACATTCAGGTGTGTATATTCTTCCGAGCGTATACTTATTCATGACTCCTTGCTGGGTGAGAGGATAAGCCTTGATAATTATGTATAATAATACACATTATATATAAATAATATACGTCACTCAAAGTCGACGTTCAACGCTGTTATATATATATATATATATATATATATATATATATATATATATATATATACATTCTCGTAGATATAGGGTCACAATAATACGTTTTTGAGTATAAAATGTTTATTTGTTGTTTTTCTATTTTCGATCGTATTGTATACCTGTATAGGTACTTTAATATTACATGGAAAAATATTTCCCTTCTTTTCGTTTTGACACAGTGCACACACGCCCAGTTCACCATCCGGTGTTCGTATAGTGTTTTTCTCGTTTAGTCTCGTGATGTATATAATATATGTATTTATGTGTGTGTGTGTGTGTGTGTATATGTGTATATCATTATGTATAGCGTCATAATATTTATGAGTTAGAAATTCTAAACTTGAATCATATGGCACTATATTATATTATATTCCTAACACTATGATTTTTAGGCCACTACTGTAGTTACACTTCGTAATAGAATCTATATTTTACCATAGCATTAATAATAAACTTTCTAGGACTTTACTATTAAGCATACATTTCATAGATTTTAAAATAAAATAGAGCTGGTATTTTTTGATTATTTGCATCATATTTGCATATTTGCATCACCTATTTTACGCACATAGGTAAAATGATCTGTATTATGCAATGTGACAACATCAAAAATATGTACGGAAATTGTGAATTTTATTGAATTGTACCAATTATTATATTATATATACCAATACATTATTTAAACCAATTACAATATTATATTTACTATAATCAGTATTTAAAAAATTAATTTTTTAGTTTATTAGTTTTCACATAAATCATAATTAAAATAGAAATATTTAACACACATCTATAATAAGCAGACGAAATGCACTCATTCTCATTAAACAATATAACGTAATACAATAACTGTTAGTCACAATAAAAATAACTATAATATAATTTATAAGGTTTAATAAATCAATCTGTATACACATCACCAAATTTTGAGTTATAAGTTTTAAAACACAAATAACAAAGTTTTGCCTAATTATGAACACTTATTATATACCTTTTTTAACAAAGCATAATGTTCTCATATAATAAAATATAATTATAGATTTTTAAATAATACTACGCGTTAATATTTTATTTTATTTTCGAGTACTGAAGTTAATTTTATTAAATAGATTATCAATATATTTTGAAAGAATTATTTTCTAACAAAAATACGTTACATTGTACGACATAAAAACGTATATAGTGTACTGTTGTATTTAATGAGAATTATGGACGTCTACATTTATTTTATTTTATTTAGAAGTTAAAATAAAAATATAAAATAAATATTTAATATATAAATTTTATTTAGAAGTTAGTAATTTTTTTTGAGTAATATTTTTAATATTAATTTTAAAAGCGTGTTCTCTTAATCGACGTAACAACAAAATATCAGTGCTTTACATGTTCTGATTTTCTGAACATTTATTGGATTCCGAATAAACTACCTACATACGTGTATTGTATTGAAGAACAAATGGATTTATATACCGTCCGGATTACCGCGTTCTCCAGATTATCGGGGGTCCGGACTATCGAGGCTAACATAAGCGGACACCCCTCTTGAAAAAATCCTGTTTGTGCCACTAATATAATATGTAATTAACATATTTATCGAATTGAACTCCACCTTTATTGCATATATGATAATCATAAATAAATAAAGATATAATAAATATTCAGTTACATTGCACTATGTTGTATAAAAATACATATAAGAAAAACACACAAAAATAAGTTAATTGCATTTGTCAATATCAAATAGGTACTACAAAAATTATTTGGTATACTATTATACTCACATATGTATATACTATGTATATAATATACTACATACATAATACTCACATGGAACATCTAGCCTGATCCTTCGAGCAATCAGAAACTCGGTACTACCCTGTACGTACGGCGTAAAATAATATATCGAGTTTTAAGCAAAACAAGAAATGTGAGTGAAAAAAGAAAGAGAAAGACGCTAAATGAAACGTAGCTTCTACGTTCCCGTCGTTGTGAACTGAATGCCAACTTCCTGCCGTGTTATGAGCACGCGACAATAGTTGTCACCAATGTCACAAAATGTGAAATGTCGCAAATCGTATTATTAAGAAAGTATAAATTCACAGTAAAATATCTTTTAACGTCATTAAATAAGATAGGTAAGTAGTAAAATCTTACTGATAAATCAACTAAAATTATTGAATATTAGTTCAATGATTTTAGTATAAATTGTGTACACTAAAACAGGTAAACACAATTATGTTATAACTTTTAACACGTTGACTGGGTATGTCTTTTTTACAGTTTTAACCAGTATGTCACTTTTTTTCGTTAAATTTAATTTTAGTACTAAGAAAAAAGTTTTTAAATGTGTTCACATATTAACTATCTTTTTCAAAATTGAACTTATGAACTTCTATATCATCAACTGGCTTTGTTAATGTTACGGAATTTTCTATAAAATATTGCACATGAATACCAATTGACATCTTGGTTATTTTCATTCACTTTTTTTAGGAATTCAACGGAATTACATAAAATTAAATTAAAAATATAAAAGTATAAAATAATAATGAAGAAAATTGATTTTTATTGATATCACAATTTATTGTGTATGGAAATTCATTGTAATAAGATACAAAATTGGTTTTTTTGGGTAAGCGTCACGGACATTACATTTATACGTATGTAGACTATGTAGGTCCTATAATTCTTTGAATCTATGCAGTGTGAATGGTAAATTTGATCAATCGGCATTATTAATTAAAAATTAATAATCTGAAAATCGATTGTAGGTCGTTTATACGAGTTATATTATTATTATGAATAATTTCAAGACATCGATGTCGTTTATATTAATCGTCATTATACACAAATTATTTGACGAATATCTATTATATATACATCAATAGTACTTAATAGTTATTTTAATATCAATATGTCGTTATCATTGTAATATTATTAATACAAAACATTTAGATTTACGTATATTTAGTATCTATTACAAAATCAATAACTTTTTGGTAAAAACGAGTCAATGTCATTATAATATTTAATATGAAGCAATTCAGTGAATAATAACAAGGTCGATTGGCAATTAAATACATAGGTAGATTATACATTTATATATATATATTATATGCCAGCAAAAACAATAGATTTTTCGATCGATTCATTGACCCTAAGGCTGGTTATTGGTTTAAAGTGAATATATATATATAACCTATATATAGTATTATTACCAAAGTTATGAAATTAAATTATAATAAATAAATACATAACCTTTAAACTGTATGTATTGACAAAGATTTGTGGATATAGTCAAATTTGTAGTTATACTATTTAGGTACGATTATCGTGATGTAAAAAATATTAACCAATTTTCAAAACAGGGTTTATAGCGAAAATCATTTATACCCCAATAATTATTATTCCAACGCTTAAACTATATTATATGATACTTTTTAACTACTGAAAAATAAGCTACAAACTATTGTTTGTACGAAACCATAATGTGACAATGAGCTCCCTGCGTGCCTTAGTATTAACATTAAGTTGTCATTTATGTAAATATATTATTTTAATCATCAAATTTTCAATTTGTTTGATTATGTTATGTTTTGTCGTCGCGGATAATATTATAATGTGGTTTTACGAGTACACTAATTGAAAAAAGTTTTCACGTCTGCATATTAATATTAAAATAATTTATCATCATATATTATTCTTATTAGGTAATTTGTTATGAGACGCATCGATATACTTAATTGTATATATTATTATTTACCAATGACCAAAACTCCAAAGATGACGATAAAGTGACGGCACACCAGCCCGCAAATTAATAATAATAATATTGTATTAATACATGTGCATCAAATGTAAGAGCATATCGTTGACCATGGTGACATACGACATATTTGCATCTGACGGCACGAACTGAGCACACGCTCGCGCATCAAGAAAGAATAATAATAGAAGGGCGAGCCCCTTGTAACCTCGTCGTCGTGGATTGCGCGACTGATTGGTGGTGTTAGAGGAAGTATTATCGAAAATTCAGATTAGAAACCCTAAGATCTGTACACACATACAAATACATTTGCATATCATAATTTTACATATACTGAAACATATGATGTAACAAAATTTCAGAGGAAATCGTGTTATACTAGTAGAGTCAATTTTGGATGGCTGGGGAATGTGGGTCAAGACTATGGATATCATTCTGCGAAGTTTAGATGATCAGCTGGTTAATATCTTTAAATAAATAACTATATATATATGAGCCATATAGAAATTATTGTTGTCGGAAAAAACTAAGTATGTCTTATATATATATACTCCGAATTTAGCGAATGTAGACTTTGTATAAGATTTTATTACATATTTCATCTAAAATATTATCTTATACTGTATATTTATTATGCAAATTAAATATGTTTTGTATTATTTTAACAAAATCTTATTCAAATGGTTCTAAGTTTTTAAAAAATGAGTATACAAAACGATTTGCAATTATGGGTGTTTAGCAATAATTACACTGGCAACATTAATCATAGATAGCCCAAAGTTCTTTTTCCTATACCTACAGAAAAAATTAATCTTTATAGTTAAACTTTTTTTTATTTGTCTCTGTCAAAACCAACTCTTTAAAATTGTTTACATATAATTTTTTTCAAACATTTCTTAACATTATTTAGGTTTTCTCAGAGGTATTTTTCCTTGAAGTTTTCAGTCCCAAGATATATCTTGCTATTTAGTAGATTTTGGTTTATAGTTGTCAAATTATTTGTTATTTGTAATTTTATTAATTTAAGTACCTACTCCTTTTCTATTTTCTTTAAAATCAATTAATTGCTTATTAGTAATCTATATAACTGTAATGTGAATATAATCAAGAAATGTAATATATA